>JBBDHG010000012.1:1482500-1555000 GCA_037951165.1 Lophius americanus | reverse complement strand
TCCTCTCATTCACACCTACAGTCATCAGTTCACTTATATTAATTATCACATGTTTGTTTCTAAACTCAGTATTTCCTGCTTGATGAAAAATAGTCATAAAGCCCGCCTCCCAGAATCTTCTGGTTCAGATCCAGCAGGAACATGATATGCTCACAATGTCAGGACCGATCTACCGGGTCAGGCTGTCTTGTCCTTCAGACAGAACACTGATCCCATCAGACAGAACATGAGGAGAGACAGAAGGAAAGGAGGCCAAGGGAGTATTTTCATTTTCAGTTTTTTAACGCGTACAGGTCCAGTGGCATCTCAGACCCGAACCTGTGAAGGGTTGGTTCAGGACCCGGAAGTAACACCTGAATGATCCATGAAGGGTGTCAGGGAATTATCAGTTCTGGTTTCACTTATTTCACTCGTTCTCCCCAGTAAGGGGTCCAAAAACGTTTGAGGGGCCCCGGTCTAAAGCAGGGGCGGATCTACTGGGTGGCATAGGGTGGCAGGTGCCACCCCAGTTTTGGGCCATGACCATTCGTAAATGTACACGAGGGAAACTCAGGTTTCTGACTGCCAGTGAATGCAGCACAAGAGGACGCGTCCCCCACCTGTAGCCGGAGCCTCTTTGTGTTCTATTCCCTGAAAAAACCTCCTCGCCACCCCCACGCCAATGTTCCCCCGGTCTACAGCAGGAGGACTTGAAAGCTTTCTAACTGCTTTTCCGACTCTTACGACGGACAATTATTCTGTTCCCTGGTCATTATTTACATTTGTGATTCATTTGTCAAATATTCCGTTTGTTCGAAATATTAAAATCCAACTTTCTTCGTCTCTATTCTCATCAAAAGAAAATGTGATGGCGGTGAAACTCGATGATTCCTTCCAGAATGTAGAACTGTTGAGAAGATGATGACAGACTTTAAGGATTCGCCGTCAGCAGACTGTTAATGTGCTATGAACAAATGGAACCAGACCCGCAGACGCCTCCCAGACTTCCAGCAGCTGATCCAGGCCCAGAAATGGAGTAATTCCAATTTGATAGCTCATAACCCTCGCTCCTCTCCTCCAACACTTCACGCGGTCGTTGAAGTTGCCTCAGCAGATTGTCTCTCAGCTGATTACGGCGGATGTTCTGTTCACTCTGTTCTCCGGGCTCAGCTGTATCAGAACATCTTAGTTATTCTTACACTCTGACGGGTCGGACTGCCATCCTTCAACACTCGCTGGAATGATCTCTGCATCCAGAGTCTCCACATCTTCGTCCATCCCTGTTTTATGGGGGCATTGTTGTGATGAAGCCCGGCGGACCGATCCCAGCCTGTGGAGAAACCCCCCACTGACCCAACCTTGACCGAACATTCATCTCCCTGATGCGTGACTCCCTCATGATGGACCACCGGCCCTCTCCTTGAACAGAACTGTAATCACATCACATGACTGGGTCCCCGGGAAATCGATCCCAGCTCCCTCCATTAACCCCCCCCTCAGTGAGAGGTACTGGAAAGGAAAACCTAAGCGTAGAAGTGAGGGATGTGGTTGGACGCGGGTGTGCAGTGACGACGTGAAGCGGCGGGTCCGTCATTGATTTCATGACCGACTTTGTGAAAGTCTCCACATCATCATCATCATCATCATCATCAGCGCGTCACAGAACATAACCACCTAGAGGAAGGCAGACGTTGTGAAGGAGCTCCATGCTGTCCTTCCCCCAGAAGGACAGCATGAATGCTGAGACACACTTCATGATGGTCCTTTACTCTTTAGCACCGGCTCAGATTATAAACGGGTTCAGTTGGAAAATGTTCTAAAGATTATAAATAAAGAATAAAAATGTATTCCAGTATAGACTGGTCCACCAGTCACTGGTTGTAATGTTGTGGCTGATCAGCGTATATTACATCTTTCATCATTAATGGCAGCGTAATATTGTGAATATAGAATATTGTGATGTTTCTTTGTTAGGATGATCGTCTTTTATCACAGTTCAACAAAAAAACAATAATATTGTTTAGAAATTGTTGACCAGCCACAACATTAGAACCGGTAAGGTTTTATCTGATTTGTGTATATATATATATATATATATATATATGTCCCTGTTATATATCACATTGTTTAAATGATGATTATGAGGATAACATGATTTGATTAGGATTAATTAGTAAGTCTGTGACCACAAGGTGATTTATGTCAAACGTTTTGTCGTGACATGAATCCATCTGTGTTTCCACCAGATTATATTTTCTACTATTCATCTCTACTCAGGCGTCCGTTCTTCATCACAGTCTTTAATATTTCACCCATGATCCATCTCTACTGCAGGACAATAACATTCCTCTTACACATGTTATCTATGTTATGTGTGAGCAAGAAATTACCCATAATGCAGCAGCCTGATATTTTTCTTAGTGCATCAAGTGAAAAGATCTTCCACGGGGAACCCTGTGAAATGGACCGGGTCCCCCCCTGCTGTTCATTTACCACACGGAAGATGAGATTGTGAAATTGAAGAGTCATTTTTGTAAGAGAGGGAAAATCCTCCCGAGTGAAGCAATGCGGTGGAAGTTGAAGCGCAGTGCAGATGAGAATGTAGAGAAGCTCCAGACCAGCACATCAGGATTCTGAGCAAGTAAGGCAGCGATGGAGGGGGGGAGGCTGATATTGAGGGGCAACCCCCCTTGCTAGATGAGGGATTCCTTTACCGCAGTGATCAGCAGTTCCCCCCCCCCCTCCTCATCCCTCCATGCTTCCCTCCTCATCCCATTACCTCTCCTCCTCCTCCTCCTCAATCTGCTTCTCCTCACACTCATGCTTTTCTCCTCTTTCCATCCCACTCCCTCTCTTTTCCGCCTTCCTTTGTTTCCCTTCCACCCTTGCCTCTGTCTCTCCAGCCCCCCCCCCCGGCTCACGTTTGGGTGGGAGGGGAGGGTCTGCAGCAGGGTACAGTATGCAGCACATGGCTAGAGCCGACGCCGTTTTACTCCAGTCTTGGTGTGACTCTGTCACTCCCCTGCTGCTACACACACACGCACACACGCACACACACACACATACTCTCTCTCCCCCCCCCCCCCCCCCCTCCATCTCATCCGCCCATCCTCCGTGCCCGTTCTTGTTTCTCTCCCAGTTCATGACATTGATTCCAAGGTTGCTGTGATATCGACTGCTGCTACACTGCTAAATATTTCAGGCAGCGTTTCAGTGGCTGTTTGCTGAGGGAGGGGACGGGGGGGGGGGGGGGGGGGGGAGAGCTCTGCAATTACTGCTGACAAACACACGATGGCACAAACATACATACACGCACACACGCACACACACACACACATGAACACACACACACACATATGCACACACACACACATGAACACACTCACACACATATGCACACACACACACATGAACACACACACACACATGAACACACACACAAATGAACACACACAGTACACCACCTACAGAGACACACTTGCTCGTTCCTGTCACTCCACACACGGATCCACATTCGCGTGTGTGACGCTGCGTTGCTGCTGTGTGGGTCAGAACCCGTGATGCTGTGGATTCTTTCCTCCTGGATTCAAGCAGCTGTTGTTCATGAATGACCGGAACAACAGACTGAGCGGTTATTCCTGGCCGGCCAGAACGCCTCGCTCAGCATGTCATGTGATTAGAAACCTAATCACCGTTTGGGCTCCACTCGGTACCACCACGCACATTCACACATCCCTCTGTGCCGTCAAAGTTCAGTCATCTCTGGCCCGGACAGTCAAAGAAAAGAATCGTACAGCTCGGTTGAGTGGAGAAACAAACAGCTACACCTCTGACCCATGTGCTCGGTACCAGTTTGCACTAGAACTCATGGTACTGTTGTTGTTCTTCTAGACGACTGTCGCTGGAGAAAAAGGTGTATAAATTCGGGGTCACTCACATCATTTGGGTTTTCCCAGTCGTGCAGTGGTTCAGAGAAAGTATGAGTGAAGAAGTAGAGAAAATGTTAGTCGACCCGCCTCAAGATCCGGTGTTTCTCTGAACTCAAGACCGACGTGGTTCAGATTAGAGGTGTGTTCTATGGGTACTGATTGCCTGATTGACCCAAATCATGCAATTTGGGTCAAGCAACCCAAACGCAGACAGTACTGAAATAATAATTATCAGAGGTGGGAACATCGAGAACATCGAGATTCAAGATTCAGAACTGACAGCAGACCGGTCCAAACCCGATTAATGTCACTAATTAACGTCAGTCAGACCCCACTATTGAGCGTCCACACCCACTCTTAGATCTCCGCCCGTCTGTCACCACTGCTCCTCCTTCATCCTCTCCACCCGTCCCCTCACAGAAGCACTTTTATCTCCCACACCCAGAAAGCTCACGTAACTGTAAAAAATCATGTCCACTGGTAACACAGTCCTAAATGAAGTATTACAGAATCTTAAAGTTTAAGTTGATGATACCTGATTTGACTTTTGTCAACAGTGGAATACTTTGATTTTACGGTGTGTATTATTCGTCTTAAACACTGCAGGAATGAAATTGTAAATTTCAAAAGTAAATCTTGCTTCGTTTGTTTCAGCTCTGGATAAAAAGAAAACCTTAAAGCGTCTTTGGACTTTTTAACACTGCTTTACTTCTCACTGTGTGTCAAACTTCATCTCCGTGACACAGAAGAAGAAACACAAAGACGCTCTGGGCATCTGACCCTGACCTCTAAAACCTCTAAAACATTCTTCTATCTTATCTTATATCTTAAATGAAAAATTATAGATAAAATAATCAAAAACTAGCGAGGGCGAGGCGGCGGATGTGACGGCGTGAAAGGCTCGGTAGAATATCGTCAGAAAACGTGACAAGCGCTGTAAGTAGGACACGCCTCCTCTGCCTTCAGGAGCACAGACGGAAAAAAACAAAACAGGGTTTCCCCAAGCTCTGCCCCCCACTAGAGACACGACTGGACCTGCTGCCACTCGCAGGAGCAGAACCTTAGGGAGGAGGCAGAAGGTGCACAAGTGGAATAACCGGTTTGTTCCTTTTTCTCTTCCTGTGTGCAGGTTTGGAACGGCGCCCCCTCATGGCGTGGCCAGAGACTGTTGTGCTCCTCTGCAGCTTCAGAGGGTAAGTCCTCACCTCCTCCTTCCAGGGGTTTCCCCCTTTCAGAGGAAAACCCAAACCCAGTTGACACCTTCTGTTCATCGATGTGGGAGGGGGGAGAAGAAACAGAGGGAGGAAGAGCAGCATCAGAGGAGGAGGAGGAGGAGGAGGAGGAGGAAGCAGCATGCAGAAAAGGCTGATTTGATTTTTATGGGCTCCTTAATAGCTGCATTTGGAAGAAGCTTCCCTTCTGTATGAACTTCTCTGGCAGAACTTTAATCAGCTGTTTGCAACAACCAGAACCGAACCCGAGTAGTTTCTTCAGGCTAAACTAAGAGACAGAGACTCCGTGTGTGACTTGGGCTTATGTGTCTGCGGGGGTTAACGGGCTCAAACAGAACCAAACGTCAGGACGCTCTTATTAACGGACGTCTGAGTCATTTTGAGACCTCAGTAGTTATCAAACCTAGAATATGTCTTCAATCTTCAGTTATTATCACGTGATCACATGATGTCATCGACCGCTCCGATCTTCTGAGGACGGTTTCAGGTCGTCACCTTAACACAGAGGTGAGCGGGAGATGGTCTGGAGGTGGACATCCCATAATAATCTGTCCGTTCCAGATCTGCTGATTCAATGCAGCAGGAACATGGCAGCCAGAGTGGGCTCACAGCCCACCCTGTTGATTCAGGAGCCTCTCGGCGTGATGGTGGTTTTAGGAGCGTCATCATCACAGCGGGTTTGGACCAGCAGAGCTCTAAAGAACCGGAACAGGAGTTATCTGGTTGTGGACCAGATAGAGGTAGTTTGTGGGTTTATCCTGGTAGTGAAGTTCTGGAGTCTGGTAGTCTTGGTGTGGATTGGATGGTGGACTATGGTAGTTTGGGGGTGGACTGATTCAGGGGGCAGTAATGGGGTCTGTGCCTTCTTCTTTTATCTTTTGTTTTCAAAAGCCTTCATTCACACAGAACTAAAGTGACGCCTTTTGTCTTCATGGATACCAGGACTAGAAGTTCATACTGAGGTCTCAGACGAGGTCACTCAAAAACTCTTCAACGCTTGTTCACATTTTAATTAACATTTTTTTAATAAATAAAATAAAATACAATGAAACAGTTGCTTCAGCTGCTGACAGAACTGGTGTCTAAATAATTTAGATCCTGCTCCACATGTTAGATATGGACCGAGCCGTTCTGAAGGTTCCTCCCTGCAGAACTTCATCACAGAAAGTGTTTTTCTCCACAGCCAGAAGATGTTTTAGTTTCAGGATGCCGGTGGATGTTGTGTGTGAGGTTTGACTGACAGCTGTGTTCCCGCCTCTCAACCCCCCCAGAGGTGACGGTGGCCTATCAGAACGGGCTGCCGGTGATCTCAGTCAGTTTGCCGTCCAGACGAGAGCGCTGTCAGTTCACCCTCAAGCCTCTGAGCGACTGCGTGGGAGTTTTCCTGCAGCAGCTCCAGGCGGAGGACAGAGGCATCGACCGGGTAGCCATCTACTCCACGGGTAGGTCCAAACTCTACAGAACCACAGCATCCAGTCTCTGCTCAGGTTCCTCTCACTGTTCTCACGTCTCCTCATCAGAACTTAATACCACTGCATGCACAGGCAAATAACTTTTCAGCCCCCGCTCTGCTCAGAGGGTCCGTCTTCACTGGTGATTGAAACCCTATAAAATGTTTCTGCTTCTCCTGATTATCAGGAGAAGTCAGTGGTGTCTGCAGCCTCCTCAGCTCTTCATTATGTCTCGTTCTCTCTCTTCCTCTCTCTCTCCTTTTCTCGTTCTTTCGTTCGCTCTCTCGTTCTCTCGTTCACTCTCTCGTTCTCTCTCTCTCTCTCTCGTTCTCTCTCTCTCTCGTTCTCTCTCTCTCTCGTTCTCTCTCTCTCTCGTTCTCTCTCTCTCTCTCTCGTTCTCTCTCGTTCTCTCGCTCTCTCTCGTTCTCTCTCGCTCTCTCTCGTTCTCTCTCGCTCTCTCTCGTTCTCTCTCGTTCTCTCGCTCTCTCTCGTTCTCTCTCGTTCTCTCGCTCTCTCTCGTTCTCTCGCTCTCTCTCGTTCTCTCTCTCGTTCTCTCTCGTTCTCTCGCTCTCTCTCGTTCTCTCTCGCTCTCTCTCGTTCTCTCGCTCTCTCTCTCGTTCTCTCTCTCGTTCTCTCTCTCGTTCTCTCTCGTTCTCTCTCTCGTTCTCTCTCTCTCTCTCTCTCGTTCTCTCTCTCTCTCTCTCTCGTTCTCTCTCGTTCTCTCTCTCGTTCTCTCTCTCTCTCTCTCTCGTTCTCTCTCTCTCTCTCGTTCTCTCTCTCTCGTTCTCTCTCTCTCTCTCTCTCGTTCTCTCTCTCTCTCGTTCTCTCTCGTTCTCTCGCTCTCTCTCGTTCTCTCTCGTTCTCTCGCTCTCTCTCGTTCTCTCTCGCTCTCTCTCGTTCTCTCTCGTTCTCTCGCTCTCTCTCGTTCTCTCGCTCTCTCTCGTTCTCTCTCGTTCTCTCTCGTTCTCTCGCTCTCTCTCGTTCTCTCTCTCGTTCTCTCTCGTTCTCTCGCTCTCTCTCGTTCTCTCGCTCTCTCTCGTTCTCTCTCTCGTTCTCTCTCTCGTTCTCTCGCTCTCTCTCGTTCTCTCTCGTTCTCTCTCTCGTTCTCTCTCTCGTTCTCTCTCTCTCGTTCTCTCTCTCTCGTTCTCTCTCTCTCGTTCTCTCTCTCTCGTTCTCTCTCTCGTTCTCTCTCTCGTTCTCTCTCTCTCGTTCTCTCTCTCGTTCTCTCTCTCGTTCTCTCTCTCGTTCTCTCTCGTTCTCTCTCGTTCTCTCTCTCTCTCTCTCTCGTTCTCTCTCTCTCTCTCTCTCGTTCTCTCTCTCTCGTTCTCTCTCTCTCGTTCTCTCTCTCTCTCTCTCTCGTTCTCTCTCTCTCTCTCTCTCGTTCTCTCTCTCTCTCTCTCTCGTTCTCTCTCTCTCTCTCTCTCGTTCTCTCTCTCTCTCTCTCTCGTTCTCTCTCTCTCTCTCTCTCGTTCTCTCTCTCTCGTTCTCTCTCTCTCTCTCTCTCGTTCTCTCTCTCTCGTTCTCTCTCTCTCTCTCTCTCGTTCTCTCTCTCTCTCTCTCTCTCGTTCTCTCTCTCTCTCTCTCGTTCTCTCTCTCTCTCTCTCTCGTTCTCTCTCTCTCTCTCTCTCGTTCTCTCTCTCTCTCTCTCTCGTTCTCTCTCGTTCTCTCGTTCTCTCTCTCTCTCTCGTTCTCTCTCTCGTTCTCTCTCTCGTTCTCTCTCGCTCTCGCTCTCGCTCTCTCTCGTTCTCTCTCTCTCGTTCTCTCGTTCTCGTTCTCTCGTTCTCTCTCTCGTTCTCTCTCTCGTTCTCTCGTTCTCTCTCGTTCTCTCTCGTTCTCTCTCTCTCTCTCGTTCTCTCTCTCTCGTTCTCTCTCTCTCTAGATGGGGCGAGGGTGGCCTCCTCCACAGGCATAGACATCCTGCTGCTGGATGATTTCAATCTGGTCATCAACGACACCACGCACCTCGTGCGGCCCCCGAGGAGAGGTGAGGACCCCTCGCTCTGACTCACCTGCTCACAGCTGGACTCACCTCCGTTATAGAATGAACTCGGCCGTTCTTTTATTCTATTCAAAAATCAAACTGGCAGGCCTGAAACAAAAACGTGAAGTTCAGCAGTTTTTACAAATGAATCTGGATTTTTATCGATTTTAATAATAATAATGATTCTCTCCTGGTCCGGACCAAAATGTATATTATTTTAAGAATCTGTGGGCCGTCCGATCAGGATTTTCTTGGAGTTTTCTGAAAATGGAGGATTAGATGTTTGAGCTCTGGGCGTGTGGACGGCACTAACTCCTGTCTCTGTTTGTTTGTTTGTGTTTATCTGTGCGTCAGAGCTGCTGCCCCACGAGGAGGCGGAGAGGCTCAACGACGTGAAGTTCCTGGTGCAGCAGCTCTACACCACCCTCCGCATCGAGGAGCACCAACTCGGCAAAGAACGCGAACTGATCGGACGACTGGAGGACCTCAACTCTCAACTTCGCCCCCTGGAGAAGGTCTGTGTAAAAACACTGAACGACTTTAAAGTCAACTTATTTTGTAAGTCCTGACAAGCTCTAATAAATCCTTTTTATTGAATCGGACTCCTTCGTATCCACGGTTAACGCCTCCTCCTCAGAGGCCCTTTTGACCTGCGGTGTCCCCCAGGGCTCCATCCATGGCCCATTGCTCTTTAGCTTATACATTTACAACTTCTCCCTTTTTGGTTTGACACAAAAATAACCTGCAGCAACTGAACAGTTAAAAACATTAGATTCATTCATTTTGCAAACACTTAATCTCATCTTAATTTGGAGACGGGGGTCTGAACCTATCCCTACTCTCACGCTGTGTTCACATCTCTGAGGTAAACTGTCGACTGTCCTCCTGCGTCCTTTCAGGTGAGGGAGGAGTTAGGTAAGAAGGCAGAGCGGCGTACCACCTGGGTGCTGTGGGGGGGCATGGCGTACATGGCCACCCAGTTTGGCATCCTGGCCAGACTCACCTGGTGGGAGTACTCCTGGGATATCATGGAGCCCGTCACCTACTTCATCACCTACGGCACAGCTATGGCCATGTACGCCTACTTCGTGCTGACACGTCAGGTGAGACGCCACAAAGGTCAAAGGTTACGTCGTTGCTGATGATCTGGGATAGATACATTCCTTAAATATGAACATAAACGGATTTTTAAAATGTGAAATCAGATTCTGGAATTTAAGACTACTAGCATTAATTAAACGATACCGCCGTCAGCCACAACATTACAACTGGTAAGTGGTTATAACCTTATGGCTGGTCGGTGTTCCTCAAGAATACTGATGTTTCCTGTTGAGGTACAAGAACTAAGGAGGTGTCTGTGTGTGAGCTGCAGGAGTACCTTTACCCCGACGCCAGAGACAGACAGTACCTGCTGTTCCTCCACAAGGGCGTGAAGAGGTCAAGCTTCGACATGGACAAGTACAACCAGCTGAAGGACGACATCGCTGAGGTACGGGCGCCGGCCGGAGGCGGGATGCTGTGTGAAATCAGGGGATTCTCCGGGTTTGAGACTTTGATTTTCTGTGTCATTCTTACCTCCACCCGCCTCTCACTCTCCTTCTCCACCCTCTGCAGGTGGAGTTAGATCTGAAGCGTCTCCGGGACCCGCTCCAACTCCAGCTCCCAGTCCAGCAGCTCACTGCCAGTAAAGATTGATGCGACGAGCGACTCCCTCCTCTCTTAGCTCATACCCCCCCCCCCCCCAACCCCCCACTACTTACGCCCCTAGCTCTCCCCCCAAAAATTCTGTTTCCTCTCTTTATTTCCCGAAAAAACTCCAACCGCAAATGAAAAACGTGAAAACAAAAGGAAGGAGGCTGGTGAGAAAACCAGGAACTGAAATCTCTCACAGGATGAAGAAAAGGATGATGATGACGATGATGATGATGATGATGGTGGGATGAAACTGGGTACGTGGTTATGCCTCTGGAAGGGACAGCCTGCAGGGACTCTGGGGGCAAACAGGAATGATCAGACCTCTAGACACCCGGGGACAGAGGACAAGCAGCGGGTGGAGAGGTGGTGGTGTGTGTGTGTGTGTGTGTGTGACCTGTTGAACACACTGGGACACCAACCCGGGTCACACGGCAGCACAGACCTGCGACTCACCCTCCAGTTTGGACCGGGCTCCAGGAGACTCTTTCCCACTCGCTAAAGTTTACAAGGAAGTCCTGACTGAAGTCGCTGCGGCGGGCGAGACCTTCGCCCTCCGGCGTCTGAACTCTGCTGCCTCTCCCTCTCCGGGCGGCGCCGCCTCCAGGTGACCATCAGCTGTCCGACCCGGTGTGACCTTTGTCAGGAGCCTGTCTGGACGGGCAGGATAACGCCTGGTTTCCCCTTCCTGTTGACGTCCTGTAGCGGCCCGCCAGCCTGAGAGTTCTACCGACAACAACATCACTGTGTGTTCTTTTATTCCAAAAAAAATATTTTGGCACTTTTTATTTTGAAAGCCATAGTATATTTGTTATGAACAGAATATAAATATATGTATGTATACAATCAGATCAACGGATGACCAGAGGCTAGTTTTCTCAGTGGGGGGAGGAACTCTCTCGCTTACATCACCCTCTCTATCACTCTCTCACACACACACACACACGCGTCGTATTATAATATACCTCACAGGTGCGTCGTATTATAATATACCTCACAGGTGCGTCGTATTATAATATACCTCACAGGTGTGTCGTATTATAATATACCTCACAGGTGCGTCGTATTATAATATACCTCACAGGTGCGTCGTATTATAATATACCACACAGGTGTATTATAATATACCTCACAGGTGTGTCGTATTATAATATACCTCACAGGTGCGACGTATTATAATATACCTCACAGGTGCGTCGTATTATAATATACCTCACAGGTGTATTATAATATACCTCACAGGTGCGTCGTATTATAATATACCTCACAGGTGTGTCGTATTATAATATACCTCACAGGTGCGTCGTATTATAATATACCTCACAGGTGTGTTGTATTATAATATACCTCACAGGTGCGTCGTATTATAATATACCTCACAGGTGTGTCGTATTATAATATACCTCACAGGTGTGTCGTATTATAATATACCTCACAGGTGTATTATAATATACCTCACAGGTGCGTCGTATTATAATATACCTCACAGGTGCGTCGTATTATAATATACCTCACAGGTGTGTCGTATTATAATATACCTCACAGGTGTGTCGTATTATAATATACCTCACAGGTGCGTCGTATTATAATATACCTCACAGGTGTGTTGTATTATAATATACCTCACAGGTGCGTCGTATTATAATATACCTCACAGGTGTGTCGTATTATAATATACCTCACAGGTGTGTCGTATTATAATATACCTCACAGGTGTATTATAATATACCTCACAGGTGCGTCGTATTATAATATACCTCACAGGTGCGTCGTATTATAATATACCTCAAAGGTGCGTCGTATTATAATATACCTCACAGGTGTGTCGTATTATAATATACCTCACAGGTGCGTCGTATTATAATATACCTCACAGGTGTGTTGTATTATAATATACCTCACAGGTGCGTCGTATTATAATATACCTCACAGGTGTGTCGTATTATAATATACCTCACAGGTGTGTCGTATTATAATATACCTCACAGGTGTATTATAATATACCTCACAGGTGCGTCGTATTATAATATACCTCACAGGTGCGTCGTATTATAATATACCTCACAGGTGTGTCGTATTATAATATACCTCACAGGTGCGTCGTATTATAATATACCTCACAGGTGCGTCGTATTATAATATACCTCACAGGTGTGTCGTATTATAATATACCTCACAGGTGTGTTGTATTATAAAGATAATTACCTAAAAATGCATGGATGCCCAGAAGCGTTTCTCTGCCAGAATAAAGCCAGGATGTTCTCCTCCCACTGTCGCCGTGATGCCCCGCCCCTCCCTGCTCTGGCGACTGTGAGGCAGGGTAGGCTGCATGCTGTGGGGACCCTCAGTAGAAATCTGTGAATGTGTAGGAGCATAAATGCTATGTTGTCATTAAATTGGACACTTTTCTTTGCCACATCTAGCTGAAGTCCCCCGTCCCCCCCCCCCTTAAAGGTTACAGAAGCCATAAATTGTTTTTGTTGTTTTGGGAATGGCCACTAATTAAACATGCGTCAGCTTCACTCGGTTTCCTCTTCAGGATGAAGATCAGTCAAAAAAAATGAAAAGGTTCTGAAAGACCACCCTCTGCTTAGGGGAAGCACAGAGACGCTAGGTCAGCATCGGGTCAAAGGTCATCTCCTGCGTCTGTCTCGTCCAATCCTGCTGAGGAGCTCCTCATGGTTGACTGCAGGGTTTTAGGAGAAAGTCAGAATGTTATTGTGCAGAAGTCGAGGTGGGATTTGGT
Organism: Lophius americanus; assembly: GCA_037951165.1. Lineage (NCBI taxonomy): Eukaryota > Metazoa > Chordata > Actinopteri > Lophiiformes > Lophiidae > Lophius > Lophius americanus. The sequence goes on along the minus strand of JBBDHG010000012.1, from coordinate 1,541,990 downwards.
CTATTCTGTCGGTGTGTGTGTGAGTGTGTGTATGTGTGTGCATCTATGTATGTGTGTGCGTCTGTGTGTGTGTGCGTCTGTGTGTGTGCGGTGGTTGCTGATGGACAGTGAAACAGATAATGTAGCAATACGGTGACCAGTGTTAAAAGAGAAAATCAGACTTGAGTCTCTGGGCGCCGCTGCGTGTGAATGCGTCAGGGCCGACCGCAAAATCATCATATCCATGAGACCTTTGACCCCCGCCACAGCCTCGTCAAAAGTTGATGCCGCCCACATCCACCTCCACGCCATCGTTAGCTTTAAACTCATTTTCTCCAGCTCACACACACACACAGTAACACACACACAAAGTGACGGCCGTGTTTCCCTGGAGATCTACCCCCCCCCCGCTGATCATTCCACGTGTCCATCATCACCTCCTCCTTTCTTTTATCACGCCACCCACCGTCGACTGCCTTTGTTCCATCTTGCGTTTATTTTCTAAAAAAACAAAATATATCAAATATAGGGAAACTTTAATATAAGAGGGTGTTGCATGAATGTATGTTTACATGAGAAATTATATGAAAATAAACAAAGTTGATTTATCTAGAAGAAGAAGAAGAAAAAAAGATGATTTCAGAACGTCGTCTGTAGAGATTGTAGTTTTAAAGGGACAGTGCACCTTTACAATCTGCTCTGAATCCCACTTCAATCCCCGCCAACCAACCGCTCAGACCACACTCCTGTTCTGACTTCATTTACTCCCATCACCCCCCCGTCTGCTCGCATCTACTCCTCACATACGGGGGTCCAGAGGAAAAGTGTCAGACTCACCCTGTTAGCGTAGCGGGAGGACTGATCCGGTTCTGGCCCCTCCCACCTGTCATTTCCATCCATCCTCAGGCTTCCTTTCCCTCCAAAACCACGTTGTTGTTCTCGTTTGCGTGTGCGTTCTGTTTGTTTGTGTGCATTTGCATCATGTTTGATTAGCCCAAAGAGTGAAGCAGAATATAGGATTGAGATCATGAGCTCCATTCTGACTCTTTATCTCCTCTCATGTCTTCTTTTCTGTTGACATATGATGCTGTAATGTTGGCAAACAAATGTAAAATCCTGTATCATTTATGAAATATGTATAAAAGAGATATGTAATTCAATTATCAATAAAATCCTTATCCAGTTTTTGGAGCCGGTGGTCCAGGCGAGGGTTTGTGTCTCTCTCTCCCTCTCTTTTTCTCTCCCTGTCTCTCTTCTCTCCTCTCTGTTGCCTCCCTCTGATCTCCCTTGCCCCCTCTCATCGCTCTCTCTCGCCCCCTCTGTCTCATCTCTCTCTCTGGCTCTCTCGATGATAAATTAACTTTTACAGAAACTGTTTTTCAAGGTCTTGACTTCCTCCTACCGCCTCCATTGCTTCCTTCACAGGACATCCCACAGATAGAGCTGTGAGGAGGAGACAACACCGTCACAATAGGTGGAGTAAACTGCATTTAAAAACTTTTCTCGATACCTTTCTACTTCTCCTGAATAGATAACTTCTGAAAAAGGTTTTAAAGCTCTGGGTCTGGTCTGTGGAACATCATGGAGCCTCCTGTGAGCAGCTCCCTGTGGCGCTGCAGTGTTCTGAAACTGGATTGGACCCCCTCCGGATTTCTTCTTTTTCTGTGTATGAAGAAAGTGAGAGTCAGATCTTCAAACTCAATATAACACAAAACACAAATGTGTCACAAAAACTTCTATTTGTTGAAGCGGAGAAGTTACCTAACATCCAGGTGTCGTTATTACCAGTCCTGTTCCATAAAGTTTTAGATGATCATTTGATTTGATGATCATTTTTTATCATTTCATCAAATGGATATACTACATAGACAGATACATAGATATAGATACACTAGATAGATCTCCTCGAGTCCATTCTGTTCACCAAATTTGGACTTAATTGGATCAATGCTTGAGAAATTTTGGCCCTAAAACGTTCTATAATCAATCCAGTTCTTCCCCTCACTGAAGTCTCTGCTGGTATAAAGTTTGAAAATGATCCATGAGTTTTTGAGAATAGTTTGGAAAACACTGTTTTCCAGACAGTTTAAAGTTTTTGTCTATAGAAAAACTTCCCCTAGTGAGTAAAATATACTATAAACAAGTTTTATTGTTGGACCAAGGCTTGAGAAATTATGGCCGAAATCATTTGGACATAAAGCTCCTTGTGTCGGAAGTGATCAATCCACCTTTCCCAAAATCAATCCAGTTCTTCCTCTCATTAAAGTCTATGTTGGTATCAAGTTTGAAATTGATCCACGAAATAGTTTTTGAGTTACGGTGTTACGAGGAAGCATCTGCGGCGGCGGCGATGATTCCATATATAACATGAGAAGGCTCTGCCTGCTACAGAGATGTTGGGTCGGAGCAGCTAACTAGGAGAAGAGAACTCCTGGTGCTACGTCACTTGTCCTTCATCTTCAGGACGTCTCCTCAGCTCCACGGGTTCCTCTTCTCCTGTCGGATTCAATGATCTGCCGGAGTTCAAAGCACCAGAACCTCTCTCTTACTTCAGCCGATGGCGCCGACATCTCTGGTACTGAAAACTTCTGAGGAGACGTTCAAAGAGTAGATTTTGGCTGCAGTTCAGTCGGATCTCCTCCAGGCAGATCGTTCAGGAAGCCACAGATTTCTCCTCAGCATCTCCTCGGATGACGCAGACATTTAGTGCAGTTGAGATCCGACTCGTCACGACATCGACCTTGGATCAACACCTCGGCCGTCCCTGCACCAGTTTCAGACGTTTTGGTTTCCAGTGTCAGATTTATCACAAGGTTCTTCTGGAAGTGATGACGAGGATGAGTGACATCAGGAAGAAGCTGGTCCAGCTGTCAGTCATGCAGGTACGAGACGATAAATGAAGACATTGAAGCCTTCGATTCAAACGCTGATGGAATTCCATGCATTTATCGGAAGCTCAGGAGGTTCAAAGCTCGTTCTTCGTTCACGAGAGCGTTTGAGGAGCAGCTCAGAAGGTTCTTTTGAATGTTCCTGCACAGATTTGGACGTCCTCCACGCACCGGTAGTTTAAAGACTTGATTTGTTCTGGTTGCTATCAGACCCTTAAACTGTTTATTGAAACAGTTTTTTTTCTTTTTAATTGCAACAAATTTCCCCTCGGGGATAATTAAGTTCACCTCTGCCACGACCTCCTCGCCTCATCAACCGCCATCTTCAGCCAGGCAAACGTGTTAAAGTCAGAACATTTTTATACGATATAAAGATCTAAAGATAATTGAAAATAAAAGTTTATCGCTTTATTTCTCCCTGGTTCCTCTTATTCAGATCTCATTTTATTTCTTTTACTCCTTCCTCTCTAAGTTTCATTTAATCAACAACCTGCACCGCTGAGATAATGGTGTGTGTGTGTGTGTGTGTGTGTGTGTGTGTGTGTGTGTGTCGTGTCTTAGTCCAGGTGTGTGTGTGTGTGTGTGTGTATGTCTGTTTAAATGAAATTTAATTTTATTGATTTGTCATTCTTTCAATAAGCTGCATTGACAGCAGTTTGAAGACGAGCACCGACTGAGTGAAGAAGAACAGAGGCAATAAGCAGTTTAGTTAATACCAGGCCAGATGGGTTCAAGGTGGAGGTGGGACTGCACCAAGGATGGGCTCTGAGCCCCTTCTTGTTTACTCTGGTGATGGACAGTCTGACAGAGGAGGTCAGCAGGAGTTTCTATGGTCTGTTGGTGGAGGACATTAGGATCTGTAGTGAGATGAAGGAGCAGGTGGAGGAGAACATGGACAGGTGGAGGTGTGCACTGGAGAAAAGAGGAATGAAGGTGAGTGGCAGCGAGACATAATGCATGTGTGTGAATGAAAGGGAAGCTGGAGGAGGTGATGATGGAGGAGAAGAGGTGAAGAAGCGAGTGCAGACAGGGTGGAGTGGGTGGAGAAGAGTTTGACAGAGAAGGAGCAGCAGGAGTGAAGGGAAAGGTTTCCAAGATGGAGGTGAAAGAAGTTCTGCTGGATGGTTTACAGACGGTGGTTCTGAGCAGAAGACAGGAGGCGGAGCTGAAGATGTTCATATGTTCTCTGAGAGTGAGGGGGAAGGACAGGATTAGAGGAGAGACATCAGAGGGACAGTCCAGGTGACAAAGTCAGAGAGGACAGACTAGGATGGTTCTTACCTTTAATGAAGAGGAGGATGGTGGATCTACTGGTAGAAGGATGCTGGAGATGGTTCTGACCCGTGAAGAAGAGGAGGGATGGTGGATCTGCTGGTAGAAGGATGCTGGAGATGGTTCTGACCCGTGAAGAGGAGGAGGGATGGTGGATCTACTGGTAGAAGGATGCTGGAGATGGTTCTGACCCGTGAAGAAGAGGAGGGATGGTGGATCTGCTGGTAGAAGGATGCTGGAGATGGTTCTGACCCGTGAAGAAGAGGAGGGATGGTGGATCTGCTGGTAGAAGGATGCTGGAGATGGTTCTGACCCGTGAAGAAGAGGAGGGATGGTGGATCTGCTGGTAGAAGGATGCTGGAGATGGTTCTGACCCGTGAAGAGGAGGGATGGTGGATCTGCTGGTAGAAGGATGCTGGAGATGGTTCTGACCCGTGAAGAGGAGGGATGGTGGATCTGCTGGTAGAAGGATGCTGGAGATGGTTCTGACCCGTGAAGAGGAGGGATGGTGGATCTGCTGGTAGAAGGATGCTGGAGATGGTTCTGACCCGTGAAGAGGAGGGATGGTGGATCTGCTGGTAGAAGGATGCTGGAGATGGAGCTGCAGGAGGAGACAGTTAAGATTTCTCGTATTAAAATGGGTTTTACCAATAAGGTTGTTATTATTATTGAATAGATGAAGAACAGTGTTGGTTGGTGTGAGAGAATGAGAAGACCGGAGGAGGGTGGAGTCAGAAACAATGGGAGGATGGTCCTGTCCCTGGGTTTAGGCAGCAGAAGGTCGGGGGTCAAGGTGGGACAGATTGATGAATGTCTCCTGCAGATAAGAGCTGCTACTAAAGACGAGCGAGGAAGAACCGACACAAACTCTCCTCCTCTGGTCTGAGCCCAGCAGAACACGCCACGATGTTCTTCCTCGTGACTCTTCTGCTGAAGGAGCTTCTGGTGGTTGACGGCGGCGGTGAGTGAAAAGAGTTTTCATGTTTTACTTCTTTCACTGTTGTGGGAATAAATCTTTAAAAATGAATCTCAAAGATCCTTTTTGAAACTTTGTTTTTCACAAACCATCAACAATTCAGGTTCTGAAAACTCTGAACCAGACGTTTTCAAACCTTTTCTCTGTGACGTTCTGAGCGTTGTGTTCTCGTCACCATGGCGACAGCTGAAGTCAGTTTGTTGATGGTGGTTGAGAGTTTTCTTCAGCAGGTATAAAACACCTTGTTCGCTGCAGCTTTGGGTTCTGTGCATGTTTTAAGACCGTTATTAACTTGATTTGTTGTTTTAACGACGTTGATTTAAGTTTTATTCTCAGTCACATGACCTGGGAGTTAAGCTAATGTGTTCTCCAATGGCTAATGAAAATATGGTGACATCCTTTTTTATTCATTACATTAAGCAATAAAGGAGCGTCGGCATGAATCCCTTCTGAGAGACCCTCGTAAACACTTCTGTTGTCTTTGGCCGATCGATCTTTTTAACGTGTCGCGGCTTTTGTAACGCGTGTTTTGATGGTTTGAGTGCGTTTGATCCTGTCGGCCGCCGTAACTTTCATGAGTTCTTTCAGTACTCAGCTCCTTGTGGGGGACTCAGTGATAATTATGACAGAGTGAACATCTTCATTGTAGTGAAGAAAGGCGACGCCGTGTTCGGCTTTGTGACCCTGAGGCAGTAAGTTTGAGCAGGTTCATCCTTGAAGTTAGATTTTTAAACAGATTACAGTAACGTAACGACTGGAGGTTTAGTTTAATAGGGGAGGGGATGTGATGTAGACAGGAGACAGGATGGGGTCTGCCCCGAGTCAGAGGAGGCTCCACATCCCCTTAACAGGCAGTTTAAGTTATTCAAGCCTCATCAGGGAGATTTAATACTCCATTACTCGACAACAGGATGAGTCGGCTCTGCTCGCCGCCCCTGATGTGTCACTCAAAGCGGGACGCATTTGTTCAGTGTCCACACCGATCATTTATGTTGTCAGTGGGCGGAGAGCAGGGATTTATCTGAAGCAGCAGATGCTGACGAGATAGATTGTCCGTTCCTGGACGGAGAGAGAATGACCTCCGCAGTGACATCACTCATCTGTTAGATATTTCAGTCTGCAGTAGAAAGAGATGCTTGTTTATCATCACAGATGAGTGCATTATAAATTAAATGTATTATTATTAAGAGTCTTCGTGGTATCAAACCTGAGAAGCAGCAAAGTATCCCCCACTGGAGAGAGGAAGGAAGGAGTAACAATGAAGGTGTGTCTCTGTACTATTGTACGATGTGACTGGTTGATGAGAACAGCTGATGGTTGATTGACAGCTCCAGATCAGGATAGTGGATATTAAGAGTGAAGGCCTGAAACACTTCTAAAGCTCCTTAAAACTAAAGTGCTGTGTCAGCATGTTCGTCCTCAGCGTCTGTGTGTTTCCACGTTTACGTCTCGGTACATGACGTTACCGTGACCTCTGTTCAACCTTCAGACATAAAACTCATATTTACATATTTTTATTTGAGTTATCCACATAAACAAATAAATAAATACTCTGTGGTAAAGTTACGGCTGTAAACTGCCAGAGTAAATTATGTGCCTGCTGGTCGTAAATTGTGGCGTTTATGGCTCTAGCCGCTCACTGGAGACGTTTTACTGCCTCCTGCTCTTCCTCCATCACTGCTCCTTCTCACCCTCCTCCCCTCATCCTCATGTTCTCTTCTCCTCCTCTTTTCACCTCCACCTCTCCAAGAAAGTGAGAGAGAGAGACTGTTGATCGTTTTACCACACTTCTTCACTCGTTCAGTCCTTCTCCTGATTCTGCAACGCTGGCAGGAGTGAAGGGAGTGAGAGGAGTGACAGGAGTGAGATGAACGACTCCCTATGGGTGCTTTTATGTGGAATTGATGGCGTGATACAGTTTTTCGTGAGGGTGTAAAGGTTGGATAAAGCGTAAATGTAGCCGGGTGTCTGAGAGCGGGGCAGAGAGAGAGTGATTACCTGCAGCGGACCACCTGGAAGCTTTCCCAGAGTAGCTCATGGAATGACCTCCAGCAGCAGCAGAACCGGGTCACCTCAAAGACGCAGGTTTGTGTCTTCATTGGAGCTACACCCTACAGGAGACGTATGAAGAGATGGTGGGGAGGTCCATCAGAAGTGGGACCCTGCTGTAAAAACCTGGCAGCGGGGTCCTCGGGGTGTTTTGAAGATTTTAAACGTCATCTTTTAATGCAATGAGCAGCACTTTTTCATGATTGGGTCACGCACCATCCAGCCAAAGCACTCAGACGTTCATCAAGGAAGGTCACAGGTCACAGCTCGTATTAATCACCATTATTAATATTAGCGTCTCTAAATCCAACAGACAAACCAACAGTGGTGGAACCATTACCTACAGCTCCTACCTCCACGAGGTCCATCAGTACCTTTAATACAAGTCCCAGTTATGGGCCTATTAAACCAGAGCGCTGAGCAGGTACAGAACATCTGGTCCGTGTGTAAAATCTCCAGACAACATAAACAGATGCAGATTAAACTTTGTTTTACGATGGAAGTTAAACGGATGAATAATATGAATAATAAATGATCTGAATAAAAATGGGAACTCCAGTTAGTTCGCAAATAGTAATCAATCAAAAGTTTCACATGTTGAGAACAATTTGCTTTGATGTATGAATTTATATATATATATATATATTTATATATACTTTTTATTATTGCTGCGATGTAATTCTGTGATGTTCTAAAAAGATTATAGACAGACAACCAAATGAATGGACCCCCATCTTTTCCATGTAGGGGGGTAAAAAGAACAATATTCAGCTCTGAAGTTTAGTGCACTATAAATAAACACGTGACTTTGATTAGAAATAATGCAGTGAAATACTTAAAACTCTCTGGCTCCTCCTCCTGATCTCAGCGGTGTCTTTGTTCCTCAGCCCTGGACCCCTGCTCCGCCTACGTCAGCCTGAACGAGCCCTGGAGGAACACGGACTACCACGTCAACCAGTCCTCCGGCGGGCCGCTCTGCGACAGCCACCTCTCTGGAGAATGGTACCGGTTCACCGGCATGGCCGGGGATGCCATGCCCACCTTCTGCGTCCCTGAGAACCACTGCGGCGCCCACGCGCCCATCTGGCTCAACGGCAACCACCCCCAGCCCGACCAGGGCCCGGTCACCATGTCTGTCTGCGCCAGCTTCAACCGCGACTGCTGCCAGTGGAACGCCAGCGTGGAGGTGAAGGCCTGTCCTGCAGGATACTTCGTCTACCGCCTGCCCAGACCCTCCGTCTGCTTCCACGTGTACTGTGGCCGTAAGTGACAGTGTCCGATATGTGACCCCCCTTATTTTAAACCAGTCGCCCCCGACAGCAAGGATCCATCCCCAAAAAGTACCCAATCCCCTGCGTCGTACAAGCAATCCCCCTGATTGAGCTCCTCAAATGACCAAATTAAATATATCATTTATTAATATGTATTTTTTTTGAGACAGCTTCCCCTAGTGAGTGAATTATGAACTACTGGAGAAAAATAGAATATATATAAGTTAGATCACCTTAAGTCGATTCATCGGCACTAAATCGACCAACAGTTTGGATGTTATGTCCGGAAAAACTACGTTTCTCGTAAAAAAGCTCGCCCTAATCAGTAAAACATGAACTTTTAGTGTAAAGAATGATACATTCCCCTAGTGTCCGGATTATACAACTAACATTTTCCAAAATCAATCCATTTCTTCCTCGCACAAGGATATAAAATTTCAAAATGTTCCATGAAAGTGTTTTTGAACTATGTCTATAGAACTGGGCTTTTTGTAATTATCATATAAATTCTCCTGGTTTGGGAAAATATAACCGACCTTTTTCACAAATCGATCCAGTTCTTCCTCCCACTGAGGTCTATGAGGGAATCAAGTATGAAGATGATCCATGAAGCAGATTTTCAGTTATCACGTTAACATGAAGGAGCTGCGGCGGACGCGGCGGCGATCTCAGACTTCTGGGGGACATAAGCAGAGCGACTTTGTTGTCTTACGTTTTTCTGCCGTTGTCTTAATGTGTTTGTTTTCGTTGCACAGATTTCTATGACATCTGTGACGAGGTGGACTGTGACGGTCCCAGATGTCCAGAGTCCGACTGCCGCTGTGCTCCTGGAACGGTTCTGGGTCCAGACCGACAAACATGCCTGGGTGAGACGGGGGCGGGGGGGCAGATAAGTTGTCAGCAGACGGTGATTAATAACTGAAATGGCCTCTGAAAAACAATAACAGGACAAATCCGTCCGGACGTTTGTAATCACTCATTCATGTTTGTGGATTCGCTGCTTTAAGGCTTTTTATATATCCACCATTATCTTCTGAGGGTCGCCAGCATCATTAACAGCAACGCTCTTCATCCCATTTTCCTCATCGTTTTTCTGTTATAGTCATTATTACTTTATGTTAATCCATGACTCTCAGCAGGGGGGGGGCCTTCATCGCCTTCAGAGAAGACCCAACGTATCAGCATTTCAAAGTCATATTTAGTTGTTTTTTTATTTAATTATCATTCTCCTCTAACTTTTACTTTGGCCTCATTTTCTATCTGGTTTGCTTCAGAAAAGAAATAGTTAATGTCCTGAAAATATCAAAACAGAGTTATCCAATCAGAGTTTTTCGGATTGTTGTTGCTAGGCAGAGAAAAGGTTAGTGCTGGCTCTCTGATTGGCTACGACTTCATCACCAGGAAAGAAAGTCATTTTCTTCTGTGTTTGTTTAGAACGTGACCGATGTATTAACCAATCACATCGTGATCTATAGTGGGTGGGTAAAAAAAACAACCTAGCATTACACCGTCAGGATGGTCAAAGCTAACTAGCTAGGAATGGACCAGTAATAATACAAATACATTTAATTTATAAAGCATTTTACATTTGGATCAAATCTCAAAGTGCTTCAAGGTAAAAGCAGATAAAAGCCTCAATAAAAAAATATAATAATAATTGTATAAAAATATTACCAAAAAGCAGCAAAGTTATATTAAAGTTAGAGGTTCTGCTAAAATGTTCCTACAATTTTTCATCATTGCATATGAAAGAATAGGTTCAATATTCACATCAGGAATTAATAAATGAATAAAACACTTAAATCCCCCGAACATCAAAAAGGCCTTTTGTAACGCACATTAAGTTTTTTTATGAAAAAATATGTAACATTCTTCCTGACCTGAAAAGCCTCATCTGAGACAAACTCCACCAAGTGTTACCATGGAAACGTAACTAATACAAAGAAGGAAAGTCTCGAAACAGCAAAAGGCTTACCTTCATCTTATGATTGACAGACGAGGGGAACCCATTCCTGTGTCTGCCTCCTGGTTCTGTTCATGTTGGGGGATAATAGTGGCTGATGGGTCCGCAGTGGGATTCTAACCAGCCCGAAAATTGATCTCATTATTTACCCATCAGCCGGATCTGTCACTGATTCTCTCAGAAATCACTCCTTCATTCCTCCATCCTCATTCCTCCATCCTCATTCCTCCATCCTCATTCCTCCATCCTCATTCCTCCATCCTCATTCTCCAACTTCTCTCTCTCTCTCTCTCTCTCTCATCATCATCATTTTCTCTCAAGAGTTTGAAAATCCCTTTGAAGTGCGTTTATCCTCCGCCTCCCTGAACGTGGAGCAGAAAAAACTCTGGATTTGACTCTCCGTCAATTAAAGAACTCATCTGCTGGTACCACCTGACCCGGTTTGGTGTGTGTTCTCTGCTCAGATGTGAATGAATGCGAGAAGAACAATGGCGGCTGTACGGAGCTGTGTGTGAACACCAAGGGCTCCATGCGCTGTGAGTGCGGGCCGGGCCGAGTTCTGGACGAGGACGGACTCAACTGCAGAGGTGCATCCATATTCTGATTAGAAACGGACACGCGGTCGGTGCTGTCCGGAGATGATGACCCGTGTTGTCCTGCCTTCTGCAGAGATAGCTGGCTGTCATATGAGCAACGGCGGCTGCAGCCACATCTGCTCCTCGGAGCTGGACCGCCATCAGTGCAGATGTCCCAGAGGCCTGCAGCTGGGGGAGGACGGACGCTCGTGTCAAGGTGTGTGTTCCTGTGGGGGGGGGGGGGGGGGGGGGGGGGGCTGGGAGAAGGTCCATTCAGAGGTCAGATCGTTGGACGTACTCAGAGATCATCACTCCTGTTCAGGGTTGTGGATTCATCAGGAGAATCCTTGAATGCATGAGCCGTAGATGAACATGAGTATCAGACGGCATCCTATCATCATACTTATTATTGTATGTATTAAACGTCCTAACGCAGCTTTAAGGCCACTGAAGGTGGATTTCCAGCAGCCCAAACAATGAACTCTTCCCAAATTCTGATTTAAAAACGGAAGAAGCCCCGCCTCCTGGTGCAGGAGGTGGAGCTCTTCCTCCGTGCAGGTGAACCTCACGAGAAATGGAGATCCAGAACACGCGAGCAGAGTCAACATTTATATTAATGGAGTTCTGATCCTTCCTCTGACAGAGGCGGTAGATTTAGAACCAGTAACATCTGGACCTCCGGCATGATTCCATTCTTTTCATGATATCAGGGAACTGTAGGATTTTTAATGCAGGATGTCTTTGCTCGTCTTCCTCCAGTGCCGGTCCAGTGTGACCCCAGCTCCATCACCGTCTCAGTCCCGAAGGAGCTGGTCGGAGGACTGGAGCTCTCCCTGTCCAACTCATCCTGTCGAGGCGTCTCAAACGGCACCCACATCAACCTCCGCTTCAGCCTCCGGACCTGCGGGACGGTGGTGGAGGTCAGAAGCGCCGGGTTTCAGTTTAGTCCCTCCTTCAGAGAGAGGAGTTATGATCCTGTTAAAGAACCGTACGTTGAGCGCGATCACCCGCTCTGACTGATGTCGATCCACAGGTGACCGATGAGAAGATAGTGGGCACCAACCTGGTGACAGGCCTTCCTAGGAGCAGCCCTGGCAGCAGCAGGGACCTGATAGTCCGGACCAGTAAGTTAGTTCTGCCAGTCACCTGCGAGTTCCCCAGGGAGTACCAGGTGTCGGACGAATACCAGGCCACCCTGAAGAGCTCTACGCTTGAGCTGGCGGGCCACAGCGAGGGGGTCTTCCCGTTCTACCTGGAGCTCTTCAAGAACGAAGAGTTCTCTGAGCCCTACCGCACGCCGCCCCAGCTTCGCCTGCACGACTCGCTGTACTTTGGGGTGGAGCCAAAAGAGAGAGTGGACGGCCTCTCTGCGCTGGTGGAGAGCTGCTTTGCCACCCCGGGTCCCAGCGCCAACCAGGCCCTCAAGTACTACCTCATCAAAGACGGGTAACCATCGCCACGGTCTGATCTGACTTCAGGCCAAACCTCAAAAGTAGAACACGCCGATTTTAAAAGTGACTTTTTTTTTTAAACCATATTTAGCTCCAAACAAAATTTTACAAAAGTTGATTTTTTTCTTTTTTTTTAAATCGCATTTACAGCAATATATATGAACTTAGTCATATTTAACTATCAAGGAAATATCTAAACATTAAATATTAAATATAAATGTTTCGACCGAAACTAAATATTTAGCCAAAATGCAAATTTACACTGATCGTGCTTTTATTTTGGAAGTACCAAAATAAAAGCACGATGAAACTGAATGACGCATACATTTTTTTTCTCTTTTGATTATTGCCACTATCATTATTATAATTCATTTATCATTCTGTCAGCAGATTCCCAAGGTCACAGTTTATCAAGTAGATGCTAATTCCAGTAAAATCCTCTAAGTTAAATTTGTATTTTGGGACACAAGCTGTGAAAATCCTCGTAAATATCGATTCTACAACATCGACAGACGCTGAAACAGTCAAACTGAGAAATAAACACGTCATTAAAAAACTGCCTTATTATATATTTAGAACTGCATTCAGTTTTAAAACATTAATATTAAAAGTCATTATCTGGAGGCTCAGAACCAGCTGCAGGGGAGCAGATGATGGGGGGAGGAGGGGGACGAGACCCTGTAGCAGCCTCCCGTTCTACGGCCCACAGGCTGCATGTCTGAGCAGGAGAGACGTTGAAGCTCAGCAGAACCAGATGTGGATCAGAATCAGATGAACATCTCCACGGATCCTTCATGAATCACTAAACTGCTGTCGTCCAACAAGAACAGCTGGCGCCGGGGAACCAGGGCGGCGCCGTGGAGTTCCCCTCAAACCCAGAGACGCCTGCAGCTGCGGCGTGAACTGCTTCACTGCTGGGACAGAACCCAGTACCAAGTTACTCTGAGTCGGTGTCTCGACAACGGGGCCTCGTTGTATCGTTAGCAGATCGGCTGGATCAAATGAATGTATTAATTAAACGATGCGATGAACTCTGACCCCTCCAACGATCCACTAGTTGATCGCCAACGACGGGTTGGCGGTCCCTGGTACTTTTATCTTGATTTTATTTTTTTTTGCTGCTTTTCAGATTAATTCACATTTTTCTGTGTGACTGAATTCTTGACACTTTTCACTATAATCCTTATTTAGTGGGCTTACATGAAATGGCCTACTTGTCCTTGGTTCTGATGACGTCATATCACCTCTATATTCAACTTTTATGATCATGGAAAACAACAACGTCCTGCAGGTAAATGGGCGGAGCCTCCAGCAGTCGGACTCCAGCCTCCCAAACTGCCAGCAAACAAATCCACTCAAAGTGTTTTTCACCGCAGTCATCAAACACAAACTTCAGTGGAAATATCCTCCAGAACAACAAATAAACACGTGTTCAGTCAGGCGGGACCGGTCCATTTGTCACAGGAGGAAAATTTGGCCTGAGGAGGCCGCGCCTCCACCGCCAGCTGACTGCAGCTGCCTTTGTTCCAGATTTAGCCTCCTGGACGGTTAAAGAACCAAAACAAGAACAAGACTTCTTGTAGAGGGAGAAGAAGAAGTGAGTGATTAGATCTAAGCAGGGATCCGGTTTACTACGTGGGTTTGGAGACCAAACAGAAGCATGTTGATGTTCTAATCGTGTGATTTACAGCCGAGTTTCAGGGTCAGCTGACCCCGAAAGACCGTCACACTTCTTGTTTTGACAAATATGAACATATATTTTTTTACGTAATGATCCTACAGAGAACCAACAGTTTCCTCCGTGAGCAGAAGGTGGAGACAGAGGAGAGAGAAAAACTGCCTTTGAAAAGGCAGAAACCTCGAGCAGATCCAAGACTCAGGATGGACGGACGACTGCCATGACCGGTTGGGTTTGAAAGGGGAGGGAGGGAGGGAGAGGGAGAGGGAGAGAAGGAGAAAGAGAGAGAGACCGAGAGAGACCAAGAGAGACAGAGAGAGGGAGCGAGAGACTGGGAAAGAGATAGAGAGAGAGAGAGAGAGAGAGAGAGAGAGAGAGAGAGAGATAGAATAAGTAAGAAGCAATGACATATTAAGAATGACAGTAATATAACATTTAGCGGTAACTTGTGGTAAAAAACTATACTACATTAATATTAATAATAATAATATTGATTGTAATCGTCATCAGGATTGTGTTGTAATCAGTGGGCGTCATCAGGTCCACAGCACCAGAACCAGCCTCGATGCAGGAGACCCTGTGGGTAAAAGTGGAGCTAGTGTTTATAAGAATCCATCTGTTCTGTTTCTTCAGGTGCATCTCTGATGAAACCGTGACCCAGTACTCGTCCAAGGACCGCCTCTCCAAGCACTACCAGGTCCCCGTTTTCAAGTTCATCGGCAAGGACAACCGAGTGAGTAACGCGGGCGTGCTGCCAGCCAGCTGGCCACCATTTGTGGTCTTGGGTCCATTAGCAGAACTTTTGAAAGGTCAGAACCAGAGGAGTCCTGAGGGTGATGATGTTCTCCTAACTCCTCTCTTTTCAGCAAGTCTTTCTCCACTGCCAGGTGTTGGTCTGCGGGGACGGAGACCGCCGCTGTGCTCAGCTGTGTCTCGGACGCTTCCGCAGGGAGGTCCGGACCGGTGAAGCCGAGGGGCGGCACACCCTGAGCGGAGGCCCCATCTTCATCCTGCCTGAGCATTAACCTTCACCACGTGGTCCGGTCCAGTAAAACAAACTCAGCGACACGCATCACATGTAGTTTATTTGTTGCTTAAACAGATATGGTTCTGTCGGGCCGTACACTTATATCATTGTACAATATATACAATCTCCCCGCCTGTGTTCACATGCAGGTCCAATCAGAGGTCAGAGGTCAGAGGCAGGCGCCACTGCGTTCTGTATCCTAAAAGATGAGCTTTCAGGATTTACAGATGGAATCTTAGTTTGATAGATCAGAACTTTTTTATGACAGAGGTGGAAATTATCTCTAAAACAGATTTAGAAGTGGAGGCCCGTCACCCGCCAGAACCCGGGTCAACCCGGCCTCCTGCTAAACCTCGGGTTAAAGAAAGCTCAACTTTATACATGAGAAACAAACTGGAGCTTAATGTTTAAAATTACAGACGACAACTGGGACAAAATGTTGTCGACTCAGTCGTCTGAAGACCCGGCGGTCCTGCTGGAGGTTCTGTGGATTGAGGCTAATCGGGCTCGTATTCACTGGAACTGGACTAAATTCAATCTTTACTGCAGAAATCTAAACAGAACTGGAAGCTTTGAAGGTTATATATATAAAATGATATCGTCTTAAGTCTGTAATTAAAGGCAATGTCTTAAATCAGAACCGGGTAAAATGGACCATTTACATGTTGATGAAGACGACTTGAGAAGGATAGAAAATGCATATCATCACTCCTTAAACTGTTTGTTTGTTGTTACTAATTTTTTCATTGAATTGTTTGTTTATATTGATTGAACTTAATAAAGATTAAAGTTAAAAAAAAAAAAAAAGTTCCAGCCTCACCGTTGATCACACGATTCTGATTAATTCATTTGAGTTCGTGTGTTTTTACTTTTTCTGCCACTTTCCCCCCAGCAGCTCATGCTGCAGACATTAAAGGGACATTCCACACAAAAAAAAAAATCATCTCGTTTCAGCGCAGCGTAAAAGAAATATAAGTGTGACACTCCTCTAAAGAAGGCCAGGCTCCGTCCTCCAGCCCGTCAGACTAATCTTAATGATGCCAGCTGAAGTGCAGTTAGTCCTGCATTTATTTCTAATAGCTGGGAAATAACTTAACATTACCACCGTAGATGTTATATTATAATACTTTAACAGAAACACAAAAATCTATAATAATTATCTCTATGGACAGTTTCCTTCCATCGAGTGTTTCTCAGGAGTCATCCAGCTCATTTATGTAAATGGAGTCATAAAGGCCCAACAACGGCCCAACAGGAGGTGAAATATGGAGAAAGCATACAAAGTAATAAAGATCCTGAAAGTCATTTTCAGATCCTGTGAAACTTTTCATTTTCATTCCCCATCGATTTACTTCTTCCTTTCTTTCTTTTAAACTTACGTCACAGCTCCAGTGAAGTATCTGTGCTTTGACTTTAAATATAGTAGAACCTGGAGAAACAGCATGACTGTGTCACTGTGGGATCCTTCAGCAGTAGGTGGTGTCACAGTTCATCCCTCTCCTCTTCCTCACAGACGCACGCTGCCCTCTGGCTGTTCATGTAGGATCTACAGCCAAAGGTCCACAGCGTGTTGTAGAGCGTGTCGGCCACCGCCTCACAGGCTGGAGAGGAAACACACAGAACATGAAGACTTCCTGCCGATCACACACACTGTCTCAGAGAGAACTAGGAAAACCACCCAGAGAGAACGGACCTCCACCCAGGCCCAGCAGAACCCTGGGTTTAAGTAAAAATTCTGATTCCTACATTGATTGCCAGCCTCTAAATCTACAGACAACTCCAACAAACCCTCTGAGTATCTCTCCGATAATCTACAGCTGTGCATTCCACTTCAGCGTCTCTGTTCAGCCCACCGAGAACCCTGCTCCACCCCATGTGAACATCAAAGGAACTCTTGAAGCTGTTCGCCCCACACTGCTTTCTTTAAATTTAATTTGACTTTATTTGAAATGCTGCGAAACACGTAACATCAGTAAAACCTACATCTGGGTACAATTTCATGCAAATCCGTCCTGTAGTTTTTCCGTGACCCGGCTCACAAACTAAGAAAGAATCAGAACCTCCTTGGCGGAGGTCGTTATCTACAAACGTCTCACCTTGCACCTTCGTCACGAAGCCCAGACTCTTATTGAGGTCGGAGCAGATGTCATGAAGACACGAGCGAAACCTGGAGTCGCAGTCGTACTTGTTGGTCCCGCAGGTCTCGTAGCACAAGTCCAGCTGGTTGCAGCACTGCGTCATCGCAGGGATCCCCAGGTCCAGCTGTCCGGAGAGAGAGAGGGGGAGGGGGGGGGGGGGGGGGGGGGGGGGTCAAGACGGTGGTCCGACATCTACAGGCTGTGGTTAGTTGGGTCTAATGATTTTGAGTAGCTGGACGGGCCACCTACAGCGCCATTCACCTGGAATCCCACCAGAGAGGATCTGCAGCCGTCAGGTTCTGAGACCCGGTAACCCGGTCGAGGTTGAGGCGAGTCTCCTGTTTTTAGAAAAATAAAAACAACAAAGAAGTTCTTCAGAATTTTTCAGCTCCAGTGAAGGTAGATGAACAAACTTCTGTCAGGTTCTTCTGCTCAGAACTCCACAGTGGACCTCTGTTCGTGTGTGTGTGTGTGTGTGTGTGTGTGTGTGTGTGTGTGTGTTTCTCCTGCTCAGAAGGTCTGCACTGATTGTTGTGTAACTGCAGACCTCCACCTCCGTGACTGATAACCAGAATGCTTTTATTATTAACGGGTCCAGATCTAAGCGGTTCTGGACCCGCATTATTAGCGGGAACGAAGAGAAGCTCAAAGCAGGAGGTTAGATCTTACCGTATCTGCAGCGGTACTGACACACACCATCTTGTCCTCCCACCAGCTCCACCAGTGAGCCGAAGTATCCGTGTACCGTCTGGAAACTACTCCGAACCGAGTTCAGGCTCCAGCTGTCATCTTCCTGGGTCAAGGGTCTTTCCAGGTCCTGGTTGGTCTGGACCGGTCTGATGTCATTCTCCTCCTCCTCAGGAGAAGAAGGTTGCTCTTTGGCGACAGCCTCACCAGTGGGTTCTACCACAGCGGGCCCATCACTGTCTGTCCCTGGCTCTGCTTCTGGGTCCAGTCCAGGTCCATCCGCTGCTGGGTCTCCAAGTATGGTAGAAAGTAGATTTCTACTAAAGAGAGAATTATCGGCAGGTTCCTCAACTTCAGGTGGATCACCTACACCAGCATCTTCAGTACCATCAGCACCAGCAGGAACCTCCTCGGTTTCTTCAGCCTGGTAGTGGCCCAAGGTGGCGCCGGCGGCTGCTGACACAAACAAGAGGAGCAGGATCTTGGTCCACAGCATGATGATGATGAACTGATGATGATCCAGGCAGCAGCGATCAGAATGAGAGGATCTGAGAGCTCGAGGCACAACAACACTCTGGTTCTGCCACCAGACCAGCAGACTTTGACCTTTGATTGGTTCAGGCCGACAGCAAAGCACTCTGTCATTCTGGGGGCAAAGGTCGGCCCGTATCAGCTGGAGCAGGCGCCGTGGCCTCGTCTTATCTGCTCAGGCGCGGGGATTCTTGATCTTATTATCATCAGCTCCATTCACAAAGCTAACATTGAATATTAATGACTCATTAAAATAAAAGTGACATGGAAGCTGTGAGCTTTGAAGGAGAAACCCTCTTCATCTTCACTCCAACACTCGGACCCGTCTAATGCTGGTACTTGAGGTATGTGGCTTTCATGAAGACATCACAAACTTCAAACTGTCTTCATGGTGTTTGGATGAAGGTCAGACTGAAACCTCCTCACAGAAGAAGACAGAACTAGAGACTTTTTTATTCATGGGCTAATCTGTGGCGCCCTCTGGTGGCTGAAGCCTGAACTCCTCCGGGGAGGAGGAAAACAAGCTCCTGTCGATCAACAGCCTCTGTTTGACTGACAGCAGCTGTCAGTTATGCTTTCAGATTGATTGTCTGTTTGTCTGTTTATTTAGCAGGATTATAGAAACATTACAGGATCGATTCGACAGTTTTGTAATATCCTAGAGATGATTTAATCTTGGTGATAATATGTGTTTCACAGTATTTAAAATGAATGAAATTAAATGAAATAATAATCAGGTTGGGGTAGTGATGTCACAATATGGTTGTTACGGCCTTTGTTCCTCTGATATACCTTTGGGGGTAGAGCTGGGTGCTCAGTGGGCTGAACAGAGACACTGAAGTGGAAGGGGCAGGAGACGAGCGACTACATAGTATCAGGATGATACTGAGGGAGATTTTGGAGTTGTCGGTAGATTTAGAGGCTGGTAATAACTCAGAGTCTACATGTGTCGTATCTAACACATCGTGGGCGTTTGAAATGTCCATGTCATGAGATGATCCTCTGGTCTATGTTCTCATGAAGTGGATCTCTCTGTCTGTAGATCACAGCTGATTCCATCCCACAGCATCCTAGACACCCAAAAAACCCAACATGAAATAATAAATATGAAAGAAACGACCTTCTACTCAAAACATACATCTGACAAAAACGTACCGCCTCACGTTCCTGCCGGCCTTCTCTCTGTTCAGCACCATGTCGATGTTGTTTTCCAGAGTCTTGAGGGAAAATCAAAGAACAAGTGAAATTAAAATCAGGAACGCTTTAAAATCCATACTATGGTAAGGTAGAGGTTGAAGTCCCTTGCCTCGCTGGAGGTCTTCAAGCAGTCGTTTGAGGCTATCAGCCTCATTATCTCCTTCTGAAGGGAAAAAACCAAAAACACATTCAGAAGCTTCCTCAGCTGTCAACAAACTCACTTCCTGCTTCTCCCTGGAAGAAGTCCAAGTAAAATATGTTTGTTTTCCCAATGTTGGATTCCTGTAGGTGTGCAGCTTTCCTTCGCCATCAAGATGACAACTCTGTTGGTCCAGCATGTTTTCAATGAGTTTTGAAAAAGAAATCTGACTCAAAGGTGTTTCACGATAAAATGTTTGTATTTTATGGAAATCAGTTTGATTTAAATAGATTAGCATAACTTTTAGTAAAGCAGGTTTTTAGTAAACCACTTTATTTGGTTTTATCAAGTTACATTATTCGGTTTATTAAGTCTTCACATTCTTTAATTTGTCCTGCTTTTCCAAAAGGTCTTTCTTTATAGCCTCGTCTTCAGTGTCCCTTTCACCTGTGGTGTCCCTCAGGGCTCCATCCATGGCCCCACTCTATTTAGCATATACATGCTAACACTGGGTCGGATATTAAACACGTATTTCAATAATAATAATAGAGAACAGCTGAGCAGGATGTTAAAGGGTTAAAACTGGATCTCCATATGGGATCAGGAAATGATGAGGGAACTTCCTGTTATCTTTAGATCGTGGCTGGTGGACAGAGACAAGAGAGGCATCACACCTGTGCTGCAGGAAGAAAGGCACAGGTGTGATACCAGGTATGAAGGTGTGAGTTCATCTCCCAGAACCTTCACGGCTGCGACGCGCCGTTCTGTCGCCGCGGTCGTAGCAGTGGGCACCAGCTTATCCCTCCGCTCCTCCTCCAGATGTTGGACCTCCCTCCATGTGTTCAACACCTGAAGCCTCTTGCGCTCAATGGCAGACGATTTACCTGTCCAGTTAGAAAAGACCTCAGAATGAATGAAGGTAGAGATGATTGACAGGTCCCAGTTTGTGGCGTGCTGTGAAAAAGTATTATCAAGAGAACTCAGAGAGTTTGTTGGAGTTGTTGGTAGATTTACAGGACGGCAACAACTCAGACATTCATGGAGGAATCTAAAACCGAGGGTTCTGTTGGGCCTTGGCGGAGGTTCTGTGATCCCTGGTGCTTTTTTCTATACTTTAAATCATAAATAGCCCCGTTGCATTATTTGAGAAATGGTCATGTGCCTCCGTTTGATCTTAAGTTGAATTTGAAGCTCCGACACAGTTCAGTATAATAAACGTACAGAAATAGAGGAGATCAGGGGGAGGTCCGGTAGTTGTTGTTGCTTTACAGCGCAGTACATTCACACTCCTGCAGGCATTATTACTGTAAGTCCCAGCTGACTCACAGGAAGTACAAAAACCTCTTTGTGCCTGTCGTCAACGGATCATTTGTTCCGTTTGCCCACAGCGGCGGTTCAGACGTTAGCATGTGCTTCGTCCTGAAGGCTAACAGGCAGCCGGCGCTCGGAGGCGCTGGTCTTCCTCGAGACTTACCCTCCGTGTCCGTGTCCTCTGGGCCCGCGAGAGCTGGAACATTCTGTGATTCACTCTGGACCCTGGTCAGAGAAAAACAGACGTTTTAAGGAGGGATAGTCTCGATACATAAATATGTGGACTATCGTCTTTACGCCGACGCAGCACCGCTTCTTCTCTGCTAGAGCTCCTCTGGCCTCCTCCTCCAGCAGGTACACCTCCTTCTCAGCCTCCTCCAACTCTGCTTCACTCACGCCGTCAGTACCGAGAGTTTTGACTGAAGTGTTTGTTGGCTGTGACACAACAACAACAACAACAACACATGAGACAACAACAACAACAACAGAGATACAAAGAGATCAGAGAGAGTCGCTGATCTTCGGCATCAGGAAAAATCATCATCATCACATTAATCATCACAGTCCAACACAGAGTCAGCTAAAGTTCTGGAATCTGGATCTGTGAGAGAGTCCAGACACGCCGTGGTGAAGGTTCTGTTGCCTGAAACGTCATCCAGCAGGACCGGTTTGGTGGTTGGTTGGTGATGTTCTGGGGAAGCAGCTCTTTGGAGGGTCTCACAGACCTCCAGGTGTTAGTCAACAGTACCTGACTGCTGTTAGGTACCAGAATGAAACCCTCAGAACCACTGTCAGACCTCACACTGGTGCAGTGGACCCTGGTTCCTCCTGGTCCAGGACAAGGCCCGGCCTCATGCGGTCAGAGTGTGTAGGAGGTTCCTGGATGATGAAAATCTTAAGTGGTCCTCACGTTCTCCATACCTGAACCCACCCGAGAACATCTGTGACGTTCTGTATCAGCGTCACATACTGTCCAGGATCTCACTGATGTTCTGATCCAGGTCTGAGAGGAGATCCTCCAGAACACCAGCCACCGTCTCATTAGGAGCAGGTTCAGATGTTGTCAGGAGTGCCTTCAGGCAGGGGGAGGTCAAAGGTCAAACCCACTACGGCGACCCATCAGGAGTTGTTCATTCACCCGCGTGAGTTCAAGTTCTTCACTCACATTTTTGGGTCTAATTTTGGATCCAGTCCTCGTTGGGGATTTCCTGCTATTGTTGCCTTTGGTCCTCTGATTCCTTTGATCTTTCTTTGGGGGTTGATCTGGGGGCCCAGTGGGCTGAACAGAGATGCTGCAGTGCCTTTCATGAGCAATACATCGTGCAGAGAGGGAACCTTACCGTGTCGAGAAGCGAGGGTTGGGAAGCCATCATGTGTTCGATGTAGGAATCATAATCTGTCTGGAAGAAAAACAGAAAACATTATTTCACCTCAAATATTCCGGTACATAACGGGGTCATGGTCCACATGTCTTCTACATCAAGAGGTTCTGCAGACGTATCTCAGGACGGGTTCCTTTCATGTGTCTGATGTTTCGTTTGAGGTTCTTCTCATGTCACTTCGCTCACATTCAGGATTCTGTCCAGCTTTGAGGCGTCGTTATCCTACGACACAAATGTTCTACTTTTATTATCCGATGAAGCCGGAGCGCCCAGAGGGAACACGGCTGCTCTGCACAGAAACGGCCCAGAACCTCCTGGCTGTGAGGCAACAGTTCTAACCGCCGTGCTGCCCTAGTTTCATCATGTGGAATCAAAACTCCACCCAAAGAAACACAATTCTTCCATTTACTGCAGGAGGGGCGTCACATGACTCCTGCCTTAAATCGACCCTGCAGACGTTTGTTCTGAACACCACGGCCGGTTATCATCGCGGCGTCTCCGCGTCTTCATCAGGGATCCTCAAAAGTCCTCATTCACCGCTTCCTGCTGCTGAATGCGATGGAGTCCAAGTCAGGGTCCGGTCAGGACAGACAGTCCGAGGCGATGGATCCTCAGGTTCATCAGGCGTCTGTGTGGACGATAGTTCCACCAATCTGGCTTTACTGTTTTACTTATATATGTTTTGAGTTTTATTCAATGATAGGATCTCAAAGTGGCGACGGTTAAAAGATAATTATTGAAAAAATGAAGAGGTTATTAAAGTCCATCATCATCATCCTCAGATTTGAATCTAAAATCTTTTTCCAGGCATCATCGTTTTTCCCCCCAGAGAATAAATCATCTATTCTTTCCATTTATCGACAGAAATATTTTTGTAAAAGTGTTAAATGAATATATATCTGTGAATATATGACGTGTGGTCCCACAGAAGAACGTGGGCCCACGCTGGACCTGGTTTTAACGTGAGGTCTACAGGTTTTTAACGTTGACATTTGTGACGCTGTCTCTCAGGTCACCTGCCCGTTTTATTGGAGGTCATTCTTCCCTGTCATGACGTTAAACCACCTTTGATCCGCGGGGTTAAACCCACCACTGCTGCTCAGTCAGACACTGATTCTTCCAGCACCGAAGAATTAACGACGTCATCTCTCCCTGCCTGTCAAAACATTCTGGACCTTGTGGTCCCACTTAAAACCAGGCCTCATAAACCTGAATCTGAGCCCTGGCTGAAAGACACGACTCCTGCAGGAGAGGAGGAGAAGCT
Source organism: Lophius americanus (assembly GCA_037951165.1). Lineage (NCBI taxonomy): Eukaryota > Metazoa > Chordata > Actinopteri > Lophiiformes > Lophiidae > Lophius > Lophius americanus. Next base: position 1,518,212 of record JBBDHG010000012.1, on the reverse strand, counting down.
GCAGGTGTCTCATGAAAGGATGACAGGAAGCTGGAGAAGATATCAGACGACCGTTAAATCAACAGACCAAATATTTGTCTGATATTATTTCAAGTAATTGTCACAAACCTCGTTTTCTTTTTAGAACAATTCATTCTGTCCTTAAGCCCCGCCCCGTTTGTCTGGAGGATCCGCTGAGGAAAACTTGTGAAAACTCTCTGCATTTTTTTGTTGACATAGTGAGGAATAACATCTCCCTGCCTTCATCCGACGAAATGTAAATATATGACATGTAAATATATGACATGTAAATATATGACATGTAAATATTATTTTGTCTGATACCAGTCATCATCATCCTCATCTTCTTCTATTACTGTATGTCCTGTATTATACCTCATGTTTTTGTTTGGGTGGAGGTCGTGTCAGAGGTCACATCTCCGCCCACATGGTTGTTGTCGTCTAGGTTCTTTACTCTTTATTTAAGGTGAAGTAGTGAGTCAGTTTCTTTTCCTTCTTAATTCCCTCCATTCTCCAGAGTTTGTGGATTTGTTCTACATTCATGAATGATGGATTCTCGTGAACTGGACCAGGTTCCGGTGCTCTACTTCCAGCAGCTGCTCCGGGGGCCCGGCCCCTCCTGCCTCCATACGACTGATGACACGGGCTAAAAATGTTCTAGTGGGTACGGAGGAAATGGAAAAACCTTAATTTCCCTCAGGATGCGTCCAAATACTGGCGAGCCCTCACACACATCATCAAAGACGTCACTGAACACCGCAAGGCGGTCTCGGCCGGGCCCGCTCGGCGCTGGCAGCTTCTCCAGCTCCTGAGGACGACAGGAAAACACGAACACGACGCCAGGAGGTTAAGACGTGAACGAGAACGTTCACGGGTCTTCAGTCGGCCACAGAACCTGTGTCAGAACTGGTGTTAAATGTAAAGATTAGAAAATAGAAGAACTTCAGAACCGGCCATGAGGCGTGATCATCTCACCTCCTGTAGTTTCCTCTCATGCAGCTCAGCAACATTTGATCCGGGCCTGAAGCACCGCCTGGTCACGACTTTCCTGCCAAACCGTTGTTTCACCTTCAGCTCGCCCTCATCACTCAGAACTTTCTGGACACTTTGGCTCGAGTGAGGCTGTTTGCTTCCAGGGTCCGACAGAGAGCTGGACCGATTCTGCGAGGAGACGTTTGGCTGGGAAGAGGCTGAGGGACGGTGAACTATCTCAGGCAGACTTACATCTTCCCCTCTGAGAGAAGAACAATCCGGAACCGGGCCTTGTTTGGACATCCGTACTGTAGAGTCTTTTGAGCAGAACTCTTTCTGCTTCACTGAGGCCAGAACCATCCTCTGCTCTGCTTTCAGAAGGTCTGGGGTTTCTTCTCCGCTCTGAGTCGTCCTCCTGAGAGGCCGATTCAGGCGCCGTGGTTCCGGATGACCCGAGGAGCGGGTCAGAATCTCAGCCTTCTGAGCGGCTTCAGCCTCCAGCCGTCTGTGGACGTCGCTGCTGAAGCTCCAGGACTTTGACTTCCTGCTGCTGGACATGACTGAAGGAATCAAACACCAACCGATATCAGATGGAAGCTGAAGGATTGAACTCCAACATAAAGAAGGAAAAATATGATTTTTATCAGCTGAAACAAAATCACACTTAAATAATTCAAGTAGCTGAATCCAGATATTATGAGACTTTTTTCCCCCTCAAATATCATTTTGACAGAATTCTACCGACTCTATAACCACACAACGATTAAAGAAATCAGAATGTGTGGTACATGTAGATTCTTCTGCTGCAACCCGCCGTGTTCTACAGACCAACCAGAAACTTGACCCAATCCGGACAGTTTCCATGTCAGATGATGATTCAGGAATTCTCCTGAAACTGGGTCTGTGAGGTCCATCCAACCTACCATCTACACGCTGCAGCACCAGCTACGTACGCTCTAACAACTGAAATACTGCCACTCTAGCTAGCCGCTGTAGCCACTGAGCTCCAGCCACTATAGCCAGCCACCACAGCTAGCTGCTCTAAAATGGTAAATGGACTGTACTTATACAACGCTTTTCTAGTCTGCCTGACCACTCAAAGCGCTTTTACAACACGACACAGCATTCACCGAAACATTCATACATTCATACAGTGACGATAGAGGCTGCCATGCAAGGCGCGGGCAAGCCCCTTGGCTATATCCGCTCTAGCCAGCCGCTCTAGCCACTAAACTATAGCCGCTCCACCCACTGAGCTAAAGCCGCTATAGCCAGCCAATCTAGCAACCGCTCTAGTCACTTAATAATAATAATAATACATTTCATTTATAATGCACTTTACATTTGGATCAAATCTCAAAGTGCTTAGTTACAGCCGCTCTAGCCAGCCGCTCCGTATGTGCTTTTCTGATGATTGCTGCTCAGAAGGTAGAAAAACTTTGAGACTGCAGAGATAATAAGTGGAATAAAAATAAACTATATTCCATTGAGCTTTATAAACTGTTCTTGTATGATTTGATCGCTGTAAATATCTGACAAATATTTTCTTTTGTCTATAAGTCAAATATATGATGGGGTTGAACTATAAATTATACAGCAGAATTTTGATGACTTAAAAACATTTACTTATGGAGCACATTTAATGTAAAAAAGAAAATGTGCTTCACAATAACAATACAATTATAGAATACAAAAACATTTAGAGGTTATCGAAGTGCTTTAAGGGCATTTATAAATATATGATTAAGAATGAACCAACTTAAAAACATTAATTGGTGGAGTGAGTGAAAGTATTGTGAAACTAAGAGCAGAAAGAAAGATAAATAATAAAACCTCCTCACCTGTAAGAAAACTGTTGGCTACTTGCTTTTGTTCAGAACCACCACAAACAACTTCTTCATTCCAACACTGGGTTTTTTTACTCGGTTGTCAAGGAGACCGACGCTCGTAATCCTGGCGGTGCGTTCACTGTCTGGGTAATAATCGTACCCATGAGCTTCAGGGTGTGAGATCTGTACTACCTGGCTAATTTTCTAGAACAGTGCCGGCCTCTTTATAAAATATAATTGTGGAGATGGATGAGAGGATTCAGCCAATAGGATATATTATTTTTTCTGCTGATAATATCGATAAAAAATTAGAACAAAGAAATAATCAAATAGAAATAATCCTAAATTATAAACTGGAAACAGAGAGAAAGAGATAAACAGAAAGAGAGAGAGAGATAACTAGAGAGAGAGAGATAAACAGAGAGAGAGAGATAAACAGAGAGAGAGATAAACAGAGAGAGAGATAAACAGAGAGAGAGAAATAAACAGAGAGAGAGAAAGATAAACAGAGAAAGAGAGAGAGATAAACACAGAGAGAGAGATAAACAGGGAGAGAGAGAGAGATAAACACAGAGAGAGAGATAAACAGGGAGAGAGAGAGAGATAAACAGAGAGAGAGAGAGAGATAAACAGAGAGAGAGAGCGATAAACACAGAGAGAGAGAGATAAACAGAGAGAGAGAGAGAGATAAACAGAGAGAAAAATAAAGAGAGAGAGAGATAAACAGAGAGAGAGAAATAAACAGAGAGAGAGAAAGATAAACAGAGAAAGAGAGAGAGATAAACAGAGAGAGAGAGATAAACAGGGAGAGAGAGAGAGATAAACAGAGAGAGAGAGAGAGATAAACAGAGAGAGAGAGATAAACAGAGAGAGAGAGCGATAAACACAGAGAGAGAGAGATAAACAGAGAAAGAGAGAGAGATAAACAGAGAAAGAGAGAGAGATAAACAGAGAGAGAGAGAGATAAACAGAGAAAGAGAGAGAGATAAACAGAGAGAGAGAGAGATAAACAGGGAGAGAGAGATAAACAGAGAGAGAGAGATAAACAGAGAGAGAGAGAGAGAGATAAACAGAGAGTGAAATAACAGAGAGAGAGAGAGATAAACAGAGAGAGAGAGAGATAAACAGAGAGAGAGAGAGAAACAGAGAGAGAGAGAGAGAGAGAGAGAGAGAGAGAGAGAGAGAGAGAGAGAGAGAGAGAGAAGCAAGAGAGATGAAAACCGATAGAGAGAGAGATAAAAAGAGGGAATCCAGTAAAGAAAACAAACAAAAAAAAACAAAAAAGGATTAAACTCACTGAACTACTTGTATAAAATCCTGTGAACATCTTTCCAGGTAATGACATCATCGTTATTTAAATACCACTTTATTTACGTATCACCCCGCGGTCAGCTGTCTATCAGATATCGTGGAGTTTTTGACTAAAACATGATTCTTTAACTTGATACAACCAAATAAGTCTAATAAGTGTCTAATTAGTTTTCTTAAAATAAAGAAAAAAAAGAAACTTTTCCCAGAGGGTTGAGTTAATCTAATTAAAATGGATTATTTTCAATGAAATACAAAGTTTCATCATGAAATTACATAATAGGTCGGACTTTTTCTTTTCCGTTTAAAACAGGCTTGAACAAAGGTTTTGTCACTTTATAGAAAATTTAGTGTTTAAAATATTAACTTTTTTTTAATTTATTTGAATTGTTGATGTTCTATAATCAACATAAAAAAGCAGGAAATCCTAAATCCTGAAATGAAACCAAACTCCAGAACGACATTTAAAATAACTTGCATCCATAAAAAAAACATAACGTACCACTTCCTGTTTCTTCATATCCATTTAGCACTTAAAAACAACATTTCCCAGCATGCAACATAAGGATTTTTGATGAAATCAACTTTTCACTATTTCCCCTTAATTTTACAACAGCGGGAACTTCTCATTATTCACTTTTAAAAAAATGATTCCAATAATAACCAATGGATGGATAAGCAGTAAATAAGTAATTATTGTTTATGTATAATAGACTTATTTACCAGGAGCAGCTCCATCACAATCAGTGGGATCATATAGAGATAAGTAGGAAGATGAATAAGACTGTTGAGACAACGGTTCGTTTTCCAGGTCTTTAATAAATTCATCTGGGCTACCGCTCTCACATTTACAGTTGAGACGTTCTGACGTTATTCTGGGTTTCAGTCACGGGTCTGGACCGGTTCGCTTACCTCAATGTTGACTTTGTACAAAACAAAAAGGCCAATATTATTTCTCTTTGTATAAAAAAATATAAGTTAATTTAAATTTAACTCTAATTAAGAAAACAACAATAGTGATATTAGCAATAATAATAATAATAATAGATTTTAAGCTAAACATAGTGCAGACAACGGGATATAACTGGTGCTGAAGATCAGAAGGGACAGTGCAGCGGTATGGACTTATCCACGCACACACAAACGCACGCATACACACATACGCACACACACACACACACATACACACACACACACACACACCTCTCAGTATAGCACCAATCTCCGTCTACACCACCCACATTCATGCAAAAAATGATTTAGAAGCGTGGGTGGGGGTGGGGGTGGGGGTGCATCCTATTTGTTACTCTTGGTTGAAGCTTACTGGAAGCTAATCTGAAGAGAAGACAAAGCACATTTTGGACAACTACCGCCGTCACCACCACCTAGGATCAGCAATCAGCAAAACATTCATCAGAACCTACATACACACTGTTTAAGGAGGGGGGGGGGCTGTCAGTACCAGTCATCAAAGAAAACAGATTTGAGCAATAAATTCGGTCTTAGAGGGTCCCCCGGAATGACAGCTTCAGACAAAAACTTCTTTGCCTTAGGAAGATCTTAGAAACCCCTTTGGCAAAGTCCAAACGTGCCCCAGTGCATGATGGGAGGCAGCGTGAAGGAGGATCAACGGCAAACCGTGCTCAGCGTTTGAACCCGTGAAAAAAGGAGACCGTAGAGGCTCAATTCACCCTTCACCATTTATTCGATCAAACCTCAATTCCTCAAAAATGTGTTATACACCCATCAGCCATAACATTATGACCATCTGAACCTGAACCGTTTTTGGAGCGTCGTCCTGCTGAAGGAGCGCACTGTCATCAGGGAACACGGTAACCATGAAGGGGTGGGGTTGTTTAAAGTAGGTGATACGTGTCAAAGTAAGATTCACACGAATAGCAGAACCCAAAGTGTCCCACTGCCTCCCCCCAGCTTGCTTTCTTCACATAAGGCGTCCCGGTGCCATCTCTTTCCCGGGTTTTGGACCCACCACACTGTCCATGTGATGAAAAAGAAAACACGACTCATCAGATCAGGCCTCCTTCCTCCACTCTTCTGAGGTCCAGTTCTGATGCCGAGGTAGCCACTGTAGGCTCTTTCAGCAGTGGGCAGGGGTCAAAGGTCACATACTCCTCTGCAACTTGGCAACCCCCTGATGCAGAAAAACCTTTTATCAGAACCAGCATTAACTTCTTCATCACGAAGAAGAAGCTCCTGGGATTAGAACATGTAATGTTCTGGCTGATCGGGATATATCAGCGTGTAAAAAATAAAAAGTGTGTTTCGTCACTGCAAAAATGAAAACAGTAGATTCTTAATAATCTGCAGGGACAAGGTGCCCAGAATCCTCCAGAGTCCATTGTTAGCTCTTCTCTCGTTGCCTTGCTGACTCTGGGCCGGTCTGGGATCAGATTCTGCAGCAGGTCCCTAAATGTCACCGGAGGCTGGGGGGAGCGCCGTGGGGAGCGCCGTGGGGTCCACTTCAGGGGGAACATCATGACTCTCTTGTGACTGTTTACACCAGTCGACGCGACATAACTCTGGTCAGGAAAATCACGCAGGGGATTCCTGCCGCCACCGCCCAGAACCGGTCGCCTGTTCTGTATTCAAGTACTGCAAAGGAGTTTTTCTCCAACATGAAAATAAAAAAAACAACATTCTGTCATCCGCCTCCTAAGCGAGGCGTCTCTGCGTCACGCAGCTGCTCTACACATTCCGTCCGTCTCGGGGAAACCTTGCTTAAGTAGTGCGTGTCGGATAAAGCTACCACAGAAGGCCAACAGTACCGTCAAACAAAAAACAAACCCAAAAGAGCCTGACCCGACAGACAGAGTTCACAGACTGGAGCCGGTGAAAGGTTCAGAGTAAGGCCCCTGCAAAAATACAAGACCACAAAATAAGAATGAGCTCACACAAAGAAAAACACACATCGAATAAATCAACCCGAGTCTTTTCTACCAAATGAATCCCCAAGCTGCGTGGAGGAAGGTGACGGGTTTAAGTCCCTCCCCTTCGGCCGCCCGTCAGTCTCAGGATTGGTGGATCCATCAGTGTTGACACCTCTGTCACCCAATGAGGTAACTGTGTTTCAAAGTCAGGTCGCCTTCAGCTGATCCGTGTCCTGCTCACGTACGCAGGAGGCGGGTTCTTCCCCCTACAGAGTATCGGGTCCGTGGCTGGATTCAAGTTCTATTCCTTTGGCGGGCCAACACCCGTCGCTCCTCAGTTGTCCACCTTCACAGGGCCTGGATCGCTGGGTCGTTTGGGTACGATGTCCTCCAACTCTCCTCGTGATATCTTCTCCCACTGGCCCAGATTCTGCCTGCAGACACAAGAACCAAACGCTCCATCAAAGCTGGATCAGAACCCCGCCCCTAATGCAGACTTTTAACGAAGATGAAACCATGTCAGCCATCAAACCCAATCATTCATGGTTGAATACAATGTTTAAATATAAGTTATGTTAGCCTAAAAACAAGTTCTGATGAATCCGTGTATTTATTCAAGCAGCTCTTTTAAAAAGAAATATTTACAAAGTTCTGGAGTTCTGGGGAAGAACGTTATTTACAACGACTTCTTCTTATATGTTTACATATAATTAGTCTAGAGATATTTATATTTCTGCTCCCTGACTGGATGGCCTCTGCGTCGCCTTTAAATATTCTGACGCTTCCTGTCGAAGCCGACGGTGAGGGGCGGGACTTCCTGTTGTGCGGGAGGATAAATCCTGCAGCCTCTGAGACTCACTTGCAGGTTCTGAGTAGAGGACTGGACGGAGGGAAAAGCTCCGCTAGTGTTGTGTAACATGGAATGGCCACGGCGTTGTAGAATCCCACCTTAAAAACAAAAAGGGTGTAAAAACGAGAGAATTAGTCCGAGGAAGCAGTTTGGAACACAGCACCGTAAGAACCGGGTCAACGGGCCTATTCTTCAGCACCGATCACCAGGAGTAGACGACCTACTTGTCCTTGAGGGACCTCGTCCTTCTTCTCTCTGTCCATCATCGGGATCGGCTGCAGCCCGATCTTCTTCATCTCGTCTCCCTGTGGGAGAACCCAGACATTTCCTTTTATTCTGGATACTGCAGCAGAACCTCTGAAGGATCGGTTCCCTCAGACCGTCTGACAGCCCGATGCAGAAGCTCTTTCTTTCAGAGGTTTGAATTTCTGCACAGATTAAAACCAGTTTCAAGTCGGCGGTACCTCAGCCCAGAACTCGGCGTAGATGTCGTTGGCTATGAGTCGTGTGATTTGCCATTTCTTGGTTACAGAACACAGGTCACACGCCGTCATCATCAGACCAATCACACGGTCCCTGGAGGAGAGCACAGCCCAATTAACGTCGAGCAGAAAGACTCAGTGCTCCGTTTATGTGTGGACCGGGTCGGCGTCTCTCAGATCGATAATGAGACCAGGTGCGGTCCCGACCCGAGTCACTGGGGCCTGACCTGTGCGAGTGGTTGTTCAGGTCCAGCGCCCGGGCGTTCAGCAGCTCCGTCAGCTGCTGGTGGTTGTTGAAGTAGAGCGCCAGGTCGGTGGCGATGATGGCCTTGCGGATGATGTCCAGCACCAGTTCGTACTCGCTGGAATTCAGGTTGGAGAAAATATTGTGCCCTTCCAGCTATGAGAAACAAAGAGATCAATAAAAAAGCAAAAGCTCCACTTATGAGGCGTTCGGCTCAGCTAGACTACAGCAGGTTGTAAGTTCACGTCCGCCTGAGGGTCCGCGCTCTGACAGCGGGTCCTGGACGGTACACAAGAGGGTCTTCTGACTACACAAAGGTTTCAGTGTGAGGGGGAACATTTGTGTATTTTATGCGCTCTTATTTTGAAGGATTACAGTGGAAGTAAGGCCGGTCGGCATTGTGTATGTGTTCTGACCCGTTGAATTTTCGTCCTCCTTAAGGTGCTTTTCTTAAACCAACTGTATGACCTCTGTAAAGCGGTTCAGTCTGCGATATCTTCTTTGTTTAGGGACTTCAGAGCTTGTGGCTTTGATCTGTGCTGCCGCTAGCTTTAGCCGCTCTGCTAACGTTAGCTTCTTGAAACTTTTTGGGGTGATTTAATTTGAAGTGTGTGATTAAGTTTGTTGTGCTGAACGTTTTCCTCAACAGCTTATTTTGTCCTTACTGGTGTTTCAAAATGTGAACTTTGTGTTTTTCTGGTTTTCTTGCGAGACGTTTGGAGACGTTGTAACTCATGATGCTGTGCGTTTACGGCCCATGGGTGTAATCTGCACGGCATCATCTGATGGCGATTTCTTCAAACTAGGCCTCCTGGCGCCGATCGATCGGTGCACCTCTCCTGAAAAGAGCAGAAAAGCTGCTTCTTCTACGCATAAAGACTTTAGCACAAACTACAAATTTGTATTATTAAGAAAAAAAATGTTTCTGAGTTTCATATGAAGATTTTGAAGCATCATTTATCATGTTTCACGTGACTAAATCTGGTTTCCTGCTGAACATCTTTCCACTTTGCGGTTTCATTTTGGGTCATTCCTAAAACCCTCCCCCTCCCCCCTCATTGAAGCTGCTCTCCTCTTCTTCAGCCCTTCAGCCTGCAAACACGCCCAGATACGCTGGCGTGATTGAAGAATCAGAAAGATGTTTGGTGAGGAAGGTGTCTAACTGCATACAAGAGGCTGGAGGAGGACAGATGTTCTGATGTGTCTGGTGGAGCTCTACCTGCAGGATGGACACGGTCTGAGAGAAGTGGTGCTGCTCCATGGTGGAGGTGGAGTAGAGAGCAGCCAGCGGGTGGTCAAACTTCTGCAGGTACGTGTTGCTGTAGCCGCGATGGTCCAGATCGTGGCACAGGCAGGCTACCAGCAGACCCTTCTTCTGTCAACCACATCGGGGCAGAAAGCGGAACAGAAACAATTACAAAGGACCCCAAACGTTAGTCTCGCTTTTGAAGCTTTGGATTTGTGTCAAGGAGCGGTAAAACTCAGACCTAACAAGGAGCAAACCTCGATCTCTGTGAATGTCCCAGAGGTTTTCTGCAGGATGGCGTACATGCAGTGGGCCACCGTCACCGCGTGCTTCCAGTTGTGGTAGGGCACGCGGCGGTAGTTCTTCCGTACGGACATCGTGAAGCGACACAGCTTCTCCAGCTCAAAGCTGCGCGAGGAAGGACAGAATGACATCAGTGATCGGCGCCATCTTTAAAGGAGGACTTGATGGGAGCCCGGCGTCACGTTACCTGGTCTTTCCACAGGAGCTGTGAACCATGTAGATGAAAACAGCCGGCCAGATCTCCTCAAAGGGATTAATGTCAAAGTGGAACCTGGAAGAATCGGGCCAGAGACGGGAGGCGGGTCTTAAAATAGCAGGAAGGTCACACAGAGGGTCACACAGAGGGTCTGGACCGCCTCGCGGCTGCAGAACCAGCTCACACAAACGCTCACTCACGTTTCTATGTCTTTATAAATGGGGGCGGGGAGGTTGAGCTGGGTGAGGGTCTTCCATTCCTCTGAGGTGCAGATGCTGTGATAGGACAGTTTCTCCATGGTCACCCTGTAGATGCACTCCGATTGACGGATTCTGTGGTACATCTGCGGAGAAGCACAAAGACGGTCGGCGCCAAACATCAAATTGCGTTCCTTGAGTCTGTAAAAAAGATCCAATGTAAGTTTTTCTGCGACGACCCTGTGTCCTATTTTTATCAGCAGGTCTGTTTCCACATCTGCCTTTCATCCCTGTCCCCGACCCAGACCAGAACATCGTCCATCATGGATCAGGTTCCGGGCCGGGGTGAGTCTGTTAGAGGCATAAATTACAGTCGAGCATAAATCCTGTCGGTGGACGGATGCAGACGTCTTTTCTTACGTTAGCTGCTCACTGCAGGATAAAAGGCCCCATTTAATACTCGACTGCCCTAATGGTCGGGGGGCGTGGCCCGATTCTGGGCTCATCTCAAACGACTATTTATGCAAATAATTCAAGTGTGTAGTCTGGATATGATTATCTTACTGCTCCCGATCTAGAATCGTAAACATCAAAGCCTACAAACATACAGGTACGCTGGTGAAAATGAGCCAATCGCAATCAAGTCCATGAAGAATGATGTGATCTACACTGCAAAAAGTAGAGGGCGGGCTTGAGAAGCGGGAGGGGGGGAAAGAGAGAGAGAGAGAACGAGAGAGAGAGAACGAGAGAGAGAGAACGAGAGAGAACGAGAGAGAGACAGAGAACGAGAGAGAGACAGAGAGAAAGAGATAGACAGAGAGAGAAAGAGAGAGACAGAGAGGGAGAGAGAGACAGAGAGGGAGAGAGAGACAGAGAGGGAGAGAGAGACAGAGACAGAGAGAGAGAGAGAGACAGAGAGGGAGAGAGAGACAGAGAGAGAAAGAGAGAGACAGAGAGGGAGAGAGAGACAGAGAGGGAGAGAGAGACAGAGAGGGAGAGAGAGACAGAGACAGAGAGAGAGAGAGAGAGAGAGACAGAGAGGGAGAGAGAGACAGAGAGAGAGACAGAGAGAGAGAGAGAGACAGAGAGGGAGAGAGAGACAGAGAGAGAGACCGAGAGAGACCGAGAGAGAGAGAGAGAGACAGAGAGAGAGAGGGAGACAGAGACAGAGAGAGAGACAGAGAACGAGAGAGACAGAGAGGGAGAGAGAGAGACAGAGACCGAGAGAGAGAGAAGGAGACAGAGACAGAGAGAGACAGACAGACAGAGAGACAGAGAGAAAGAGACAGAGAGAGACAGAGAGAGAGAGAACGAGAGACAGAGAGAGAGAGACAGAGAGAGCGAGACAGAGAGAGAAAGAGAGAGAGACAGAGAGAGACAGAGACAGAGACAGAGAGAGAGAGAGAGAGAGACAGAGAGAGAGAGAGAGAGAGAGAGAGAGAGAGAGAGAGGACGTTGAAGCTGCTGTAGGAGGACATCTGTGGGTCAGACGTAGATGTTTTCAGGCTGGTTCCTGGTTCTGTTCACTCACATTTGCACAGTGTAAGGCCAGAGCACAGAAGACAGCAAACATCTTAAAGTTGTTCTCATCCGTTTTGGTGAAGGCACTTCCGTTTAGCTTGTTAACCATCTGCACCACGCCGATGACGCTCCCCCTGCTCACGATGGGCATGCACAGGATGTTGCGTGTGGTGTAGCCGGTTTTTAGGTCCACCTCCCTGTTGAGCAGAAACATCCAGACGTTAAAGTCTGACATTCATCACAGGGATCATTTTTTATGGCGTGATCAAAACATCAGCAGCGTGGTTAAGTTTTATAATGTCGGTTCTGATGACTGCATTATTTTTAGAAAGTCAGTCAGTCGATGGGAAGAAGGTCGAGTGTTTTCTTCCTTTCCTGTGAGAATATCAACCGTTCCTCACTGATGGGGGTCCGGCGCCTGATCCTGGTCCAACAGACTGTTTATGGATTTATAAGAAATGTTTTTTACCAAACTTTTATGAACCATAAATATAAGTGTAGAAAGATGGAAAAATAAATACCAATAAATTAAATTATATCAAAAATAATAATTTATAAAAAATTAACCGTTGGCTCTTCGACTCAAATTAAACATAAAAAAACACAAAGATCTGAATATTTACTAGAGTATTAAACAAACTAAAACCAGTTCAAAGAGACTTTATTCCTTTATTCTCATTAAATAAAAACTTTATTTAAAACTTGTTTTTGGTGTTTATAGAAGACAAAGGTTTGCCGTTATATTCTGTTAAATTCTGTTGGACAGAACCCAAACTGTTCTGTAGGAGATAGACAAAACATGGGAACCGGGGGGGGTTCAATACTTTCTCACAGCAGAAGTGTGGGCTCACCTGTTGAAGCGCGGGTCTGCATAGGCATCTGGGATATTTAAGACTTCACCTGTCCGAGCCACCAGGCCCGCGATTCCCTTGTCTATGGAGAACCTGCACAGGCGGAGGAGAGGAAATAAATGTGTGGAGGGTGGAGTTTTCTAACGCAGAGAAAATGTTTATTAAAAAAAAAAAAATAAAAAAAAAGATAGAATCCTTGTAAAAATGTATTTAATATTTAAAATACACAACTAGTCAGTAAATGAAATGTTTTCAGGCACAGAGGAATTTTATCATTATGTTACATTATAAATGGATTAAATGTACAAACCTAATTTCTTTGGTTTTCCTAAAGACAGGTTTTCCTTCGATCTCCTCTCCGATATCAAAGAGGTCGGAGTAGAGTTCTTTGTTGTTGTGATCTACCTGGAAGAGTGCGCACCTGTCGGCATTCACCAGGTTCTTTGCATATATCTGTAACACAGCGGAGACAGAACCTCCTCAGCATCGACGGCAGAACCTGAAGAAGAACCTCTGAATGCTGCTGCTTCATTTACCCATAACTCAAATCTGTCATTTGTCTTCTATGGATGGAAACTTTAATGTTTAAGGTATGGCGTTAAAGAAGACAAAGCAGCTCCCTGGGTGGAGGCCAAAGGTCATAGACGCAGACGTGGGTCATTCCAGGTCATTCCTGTTATTGGGTTTAAACGGGCCGCTTTATTACATTAAAAGCGTCACAGCAACAGAAAAAAGACCCCTGGTCACATGATAGACGCCCACCTCCGGATAAAACTCATCTATGCGCTCGTCCGTCAGCTGTTGACAGCTCCTCTGATTGATGTGTCGGCGCATGTAAACAGTCAAACAGGAATATTCTACGGGAATGACTTCAGTCTGAAAGGAGAAAAGCGTCCGTGTAAACCCAGATCTCTGGAATGACCTGAGATGACCCCGGTCACAAAGGTGATGAAGTACAAACACGGACAGGAACAGGCAAATCTAGTCCCACTCATTCCAACCAGCATCAAACATGTGGATGGTGGTCTACCTGCAGCCGTAAGCACTACTGTAACACACACAGCTGAACACACACACACACACACACACACCAGGACAACAAGGGGAATGAACACATACTTGTAAGGGGAATGAACACATACTTGTAAGGGGAATGAACGCATACTTGTAAGGGGAATGAACACATACTTGTAAGGGGAATGAACACATACTTGTAAGGGGAATGAACGCATACTTGTAAGGGGAATGAACGCATACTTGTAAGGGGAATGAACAAATACTTGTAAGGGGAATGAACACATACTTGTAAGGGGAATGAACACATACTTGTATGGGGAATGAACGCATACTTGTAAGGGGAATGAACGCATACTTGTAAGGGGAATGAACACATACTTGTAAGGGGAATGAACAAATACTTGTATGGGGAATGAACGCATACTTGTAAGGGGAATGAACGCATACTTGTAAGGGGAATGAACACATACTTGTAAGGGGAATGAACACAAACTTGTAAGGGGAATGAACACATACTTATAAGGGGAATGAACACATACTTGTAAGGGGAATGAACACATACTTATAAGGGGAATGAACAAATACTTGTAAGGGGAATGAACACATACTTGTAAGGGGAATGAACACATACTTATAAGGGGAATGAACACATACTTATAAGGGGAATGAACACATACTTGTACGGGGAATGAACACATACTTGTAAGGGGAATGAACACATACTTGTAAGGGGAATGAACACATACTTGTAAGGGGAATGAACACATACTTGTAAGGGGAATGAACACATACTTGTAAGGGGAATGAACACATACTTATAAGGGGAATGAACGCATACTTGTAAGGGGAATGAACACATACTTGTAAGGGGAATGAACACATACTTGTAAGGGGAATGAACACAAACTTGTAAGGGGAATGAACACAAACTTGTAAGGGGAATGAACACATACTTGTAAGGGGAATGAACACATACTTGTAAGGGGAATGAACACAGACTTATAAGGGGAATGAACACATACTTGCAGGAATCACACTCACCATGATGTGTTCAAGTAGAGAATCTATTGCCACAATGTTATCAAAGTATGTTCTGTGCGAAAAGAAGAAATGGTGCATTGAGATGTTTGACAAATGGGAAGCTCTGATGACGTTCACATTCAGGACATGAGATCTACGCATTTCTTCTGTTATGATATCTGGTCTGGCATGGAACAAAAAAAAGGTCCAGACACTAACAGACAAAAATCAGAACATTGAGTCACTAAGATTTCATCAGAATTCATGTTGAGTCCAGAAACGGCGGCGGCTCTTACTTTGACACGTCTAGCAGGAAGTCATTGAGCTCCGTCTGTTTGGAGAGACCTTTGCACACCTGCAAACAAGGAGAAATGGGTCACGACCCGGTATTCTGAGTGTCGCAGGTTTCTCCCTCGCGTTCTGTAAACAAACCAAAGTGCTGTCCGCACACATCCCTGTGGGCCGCCTCCTCGAGTTTCAGTGACAACAGAGCGTTGTGCAGGAGGTGCTGACCCAGGAGTGCAGTGTTCTGCAGTGCTGCTCAGCCGGGCTCAGAGGCCCGCTGTGGCCAGCGCTGCAGTGGGAAGCGGCGTCTCTGAGGGGTTGTGCTATTTTGCTCATTTCAAAACAGCAGCGGGGCGTAATGACGTCTTTGGGGAGACCGGGCCCAATGAGAACCCAGTTCCTGTACACAGTGGATTTCCCCCATTAAAAACACCGGTGCCGAACCAGCGCAAACAAAGCTGCTGGAGATCACAATAGGAGGGACGGCTGAGGGTCCAGAGCTGCGGTACTGTCTATCAAAGCAGGCCGCTGAGGACGTTTGCTCACCTGGACTTGATGAATGGCGACCGACGCCCACGCCAGGTTTGCTGTTGCAACCTGGACAAGGAACAGAACACACTGTAAAACATTCTGAGCAGAACTCGTCTGAATTAGTGTCAAAGGTTACGAGCCGCAACGCAATCTGGAATCAACAACAAAGTCAAATTATGTACAGGACCGCTCCGTCTACAGCAGAGCATCATGGGTAATGACTGTAAAGTAAAACCATTATTTTGATGATTGATTTTGATCTGAATTGAATATTAATATTATTAATTATGTTAATTATCTCCACCAAGGAAGGGGGTCGTTTTTCAATGCGGTGTTTGTTTGTTTGTTTGTTTGTTTGTTTGTTTGTTTGTTTGTTCAGAAGCCCACCATCTAGCAGAGCTCGGAAACAGATCCAGATTAAGGTGAATACCAGGCTAACTGCGGTTCTGTGAGCCTGGACCCAGGAGTGTGGTGTCTGGGTCAGACTGACCTCCTGGTGGCTGAGGTTGAAGGGTTCCTTGCCCCAGTGCCGCTGCAGCTCCAGGATGGCGATGAAGTCCCCGATGGCGGTGAGGATGGGGAGGCACAGGACAGAGCGTACGTGGATCCCTGAGTCCTGCCCTGTGCCGTCGGGGAAACGTTCGTCCTGAAAACGCAGCGGTCAGTAAAAGTCGTCAGGGGAACTGTTTGGACCTCAGGGGGCGGGTCGGCCTGGATCCGCTCAAACGGATTACATAATACATAATACATAATACATAATAATTCAAACAGCTCTGCAGAACAAACATTTCTATTAAGAGAAGAATGTACTTCAAGAATCTTAATATTTCATTTTGATCTTTTTTATTGTCTCACTATCCATGCAGATAATTCAGAACCGAACAGAACACGGGTTTAAATTCAAAGTATGTCATTATTTGTCTATTTTTAGCCTAATGGCGCTGTGACTGCATTGATCCCACTTAAATACAAATGGGGGGCTTGTACACCAGCCATATCATTAAAACCATCCGCCCTATTTTTGTGTCGGTATCTCTTCTTACCGGTAAAACAGTTTGTGTTCTGACAGCTTTTAATCAGAACTTTTCAATCTGTGCTACAGTTGTTCCTCTGTGGGATCTGAAAACACGGGCTGACCTTCAGTCCTGCTTATTAATGACCCTGTCATCGGTTTTCTGTTCTGGTTCTCCTTCCTCAGCCACTTCCAGTGGGTTCCAACAGCTACAGAGCCCGACAACACCTGCAGCTCTAGAGATGATTTGACCCAGTTGTCTAGCAACTGGACCCCAGTCTAATTCCCTCAGGTAACGCAGGGCAACTTTATTTATAGTGGGCATTTCAGCAACAGGGCAATTCAACATGCTTTAAAGGAACAATCCAGGAAATTCTACAAAGTGAGATAAAAACGGGAGAGTTCTCCACCTTCATGTTACATCCCAACATCACAACCTCCTAACTGGACTTCCTCAAACATTGTCCCACCGCCTCCGCGGCTTCATACTCTTTCATGAGCTCCGGGCTGAAAGCAGGCGACAGACGTTTCAAACAGGAAGGTCTGTAACACAGAGTCAAACAACGACGACGCAGTAAATCTCCCCCTGCGGGTTGAGAGTGAACTCACCCCCACGACGTCCTCCACCAGCATCGTTTTGCGAGTCTTGGCGACATGAGCGGCAACGGTGGTCCCAAACGCGATGGGGATGAGGCTCGGTGGGCCGTCCTTGGCACCCGTCGGGGTGAACAAGCATAAACTCTAGTGAGGGGCGTGGCCGAGAAAAGAGGGAAAGACAGGGAGAAGAAAATAAAACCTCAAGTACGAGCTCGGGACCGCGTCAGAGTTTGACATGGACTCACTCCATGAGGTCTGAACTCACATTGTTGCATTGTCCGAAGAAGTAGAGTGAGAATCCATCAGCCTTCGTCGCTGCAGAAATGAGAGAAGAAGAAGTTCGTTTAATACAGATTAGTCACTAACAACCGACATCCCGCCGTCTGTCCACACGCCACATTCTTTCAAGAGGGTCCAGAAACAGACGGCCGGCGTCCCTCAGAGTGAAGACGGGATAATGAGACGTCTCATTAGCGTCTATTAACAACGTCCCGTATAACAACCAGGGCTTTAACCGCCACTCAGGTCCTCTCACTCCCAGTCCTCCTCTCTCCGTCCCACATCAGGCTGATATGTGGGACATGTCCTCAGACCAAGAGACATCAGAGAGACGCTCTTCTCAGGAAAGACTATGGACATAACTTTTTATTTAAGTTGAGGAGTTGAAGAAAAAACAAGGTACATTTTTGCGGCGGCTGTGGATCACACCACCTCTTAAGAATGAATCTTCTGCTAAAGGTATTTGGACTTTCTGGCCCGAGTCTTTGGAGATGTCCACACAAACAGACTGAACATCAGAACCACATTCTTCTCTGGAAAAGAGACATTTTTGCCTGCAGTCCAAGTGTTCCTCCGCGGACGCGAGCTGGAACAGCTTCTACCTGTCTGGATGATGCTGCACAGGTCGTAGAGCAGGAGTTTGTTGTCTCCTGCGGTGTCCAGGCGCTGCTCCATGTAGCTGTTGAGTTCGTACACCACATCTTGCATATTGCTGTCCTGGTACTGCTGGACACACACACAAAATACATTTTCTACAGTTTTGCCGAAAAATGATTGAATTTCACAATCCAGCAAACAAAGACAAAACGTGACGACGGCCTGTGTTCTGTACGGCTGCAGCAGCGAGCTACTGACTTCATCTCCATTCATCTCATTACCCTCCACCCCAACCCCGTCGTCCCCAGAGGAGGCCGCTGGAGCTCTTCGCTCTCAGAGCGTGAAGGAATGGTTACGCAAGAAGCGGAGCTCCTGCCCTGTAGGACGCCAGACAGCGACTGTTTCTGAGCAGGTGAGGACAAGCCGGCGGGGGGAGCGCCGCACTGGAAACCCTCCAAACCATATACACGCACCAACATAGGATGCTTTAAATGCCTTCACATCATGTTTGTTCAGACGTATGGATGACGCAATGAGGGGTCAAGGGGTCACCTGCTCTCTTCTTCTGAGTGAGATGAGTGAAGTTAGGGTGGGCTCTGGGGGCGGGTCCCCGCACCTGTCCGAATGAGAGGACAGGTGAGGGGACGCACGCATGAGGACAAGCTGCTCGTTGCCATAACGTCTCAGACGTCAGGAGGGCAGCGGCCGTCCCCCCGGGGAGGTTCTACTTCCACCTCTGTCAGTTTGATTCTGGCTGGATTGTCTGATAGAATCAAAAGTGAAAAATAAGGCGTTTCTCCTTTTCCAGATCAAATGAGGACGAGAGAAATTTGAAAAATGTGTTTAATGTTTGATTTTCAATTTTCTTCTTCAATTACGAAAAAATAAAATCACAAGAGACGGAAACAGAATAAGATTTACGGGAACACCGATGTGGGCGGGGCTACTTATAGATCTAATAAGAATGGGAAATGCATCCGACTCATTACACTCGCTAATACACAAACCGATCAGCCACAACATTACAACCAGTCACTGATTAAAATACACAATGACAAAAACAAAAATACTGTTTTCCGGTCTAAACAGTAAAAGACGGCATTTTTTTAAGCTACCCTCATGAAGTAAGTCGGGACCAACCATAACATCCCATTTTGGGACAGTCCACGTAGATCAAGTTAGAAAATCCCATTTTTCAAATTACTCTCAAACCCATTTGGTCTGGAAAAAAGAAAAATGTCCCGATTTTCCATTTTGATTCTTGTATCTCAAAATGAATCATCAAATTAGTTTTTATTCGTTTGAAGAAGAAAAATGAAATACCAAAACATAAACGGACCCCCCCTCAAGGAAAGAAAAAAAAAAAAAATCACAATTCTCTTTTTAGCCAGAATCGACCCCCTTAGTTTTAACTATTGTGGGTTTTTTAAGCTCAGATTTTTCGGCTCAAAGAGACAAAGAAGCGACAGCTCTGCTCTAAAAGAAGAATTCAAACGTGTGAAATCAGCTGAACATCGTCAGCGTCGTAAACCGTTTCAGAAAAATCCGTCCACATAAGATTAAAACAAACAAACCTACCCTGCTGACATCTTTAGACGACGTGTCATCTGTGAAAGAGAAAAGTAAAGAGTTAAAAGATAATCCAAAAGAAAGGAGGATTCTATTTTAGGACCACATCTGATTTCCTTAACAGGAGCTTGTGGTGCTTGGATCTTCTGGTTCTGACCTTTCATTAATGAGTCACGTGGTCGGGGTTGGGAAATACTCTTCAGTCAGTGTATAATTACATGAATTAATGCTGGACAGTTTAGACTGTTTGATGGTGACGCTGTTTGTCTTATAAGTTAGTTCCTCTGCAATCTTAGCGCTTCTTACACTGAACCATTGAGCAAAATAATCACCGACATGATTGAGAGCCTGTGAAACTATGTGACTCTAAAAATAGCCCCGGCTGAAATAGAACATGCTCGGACAATGGATGTTTTCTACATTGAAAATTGACCGCGCGTCCCCATCAGATTAAATAAAGTTTTATTATTGGCTGGTGGGAAAATTCGGTTAAGTACAGATTAGTATAGAAAGTGAAAGAAATAAATAATTTAGGTGCTCTCAAAGAACAGAAAATAAGTATTGAAGCAGTTTTAAGAGAAAAATAACACAGATGGACTTTTCTGGTCTAGTATTTTCTAATTAATTCCGGTTTTGCTGCCTGAGATTGTTCCTCTGCTCGTAAAAGCAAAACTTACGTGAGTCAAGTGAGGAGTGGTCCGAACCACTCCCAGAATATCCACAGCTAGAACAGCCTCTGCAGAGTCATCAGCCACCACCGCCAGTATCTACAACCCCAGGGGGGGGCATCCCACGTTACCCTTTCATCTCCATGGAGAGTCTGAGCGCCGAAGACTTTCTACTAGACTAATTATCACACATCAGCTGTAAATACATTTTTAAATGACTAAATCTCTCACCTCTTCTTCAATTTGTCACACATCTCAACATCAGTCCATCACAGCTCCTGGTGGGTTTTCTTGTTTTTAGACTTCATTATTTTTTACTTCCATTTATTTTTTTAAGAGTAGCTATTAAAACCAAACTCTCTGCTGTCGTCTAGATCTCAGTTGGAAAGGCCTTCTCTTTCAGAGAAGCAAGTTTACGTGGAGCATTTCTTCTGATTATAGTCGGGGTAAGGGGGCCATGTAAACCCACCTAATGTCTCAGTTTATGGCAGAATCCAAGGAATCACCATTAGAACACACATTCACCGACCCCAAAGACCGACTATCACAGTAAGTCAGTCTTGGTCTGACCTTTTTACCTCTCCAAATTTTAGGCAGAGTGAGCATCTTTTCGCCCTCAAAGATAGGTTACTCCCCTCCTTTACTTCCGTTCACCGGCAGAGGTGCGTCTTCTGGGTGACGCCGGTCCGGTGTGTGAGAAGCGAGGGGAGATGAGGTGATTTGTAATAATAATAACTTAAATTTACAAAGCGCCTTGTAGAGAGTTGATCCCGTTTGCATGAGTAGCTAGAAAAACAAGCAACACAATGCCAGGGGCGCCACTGCGAGCGTTTCACGTTTTTAAATATTTCTCATGAAACATAATTCTGTCATGACTCAGAACAGAAGTAACTTCAAAAAATAAACAACAACTAGATTCTATGTCAGGTAAAAACAAAGATCTCGTGTCAGAATTATGCTGAGAGGATTCCAGGAAGCTGCGGCGGGAAAAAAAAACACAATTCAAACGCAAACACCCGCCAGACTCCCTGCAGACGCCGTCAGACAAATCACACGCCACATTTTGGAAAATCGCATTCATAGTGGATTGCAGACAGGAGCACCCAGAGATGAGGAGAACATGCAAACATCCGGAGCTCCACTATGCTGCACCGTCACCGGCAGCCATCATTAATGCGTCCGCCGCTTTGATGAATGGAAACATGTGCGTCGCCGCCGCAGCAGGATTAAGAGACGTGTTAATGCAACTTGACAAGTGCAAAAGTTTGTGGCCTGGAGTGCAAATTCCTGGAGTGGTATCAGGTCATCGCGCCGCCAGAAGACGTACGACTATTGTCTTTGGACGTCAACACTGAAGAATGTGATAGTGATGAGAGCCTCGGCCCAATCATAACAGTTCCAGGACTTCCAGTCTGGGAGCGCTACTCGGGCTGAAAACGATACCGGCCCACAGCTCCGGTGGAGCGTCATGCATCAACGCCGCACCAGAACGCTTCCTGCTCGGACCTCTCGGGGTAACCTTTCATGCGATTAAGATCGGGCCGTCCAAAAATCTGGTCAGGAGATGAATTGCGGCCCGTTTCAGTGTTTGTTGTCTCAAACATTCCTCCAGTACGCGGAGCTATTTTAGGGTGAACCCCCCGTAGGGCATGGCGTCAATTAGGAGGAAAGAGAGCTGGATGGGAAAAAAAGAAGAATTCAAACCACTTTAGGAAAACACAACAACACGCGGGCTGTGTTTGATCGAGACCCGATGAGCCGGAGAAGAATCTGACATGAGCTCCTTTGAACAGAACACAAACTCAGGCAGGAGGTCGTGTCGGGTTTACAGAACACTCGTTATGGTAGGAAGTAGGAAAGCAGCACTTTCACGTTACTTTGATCCATATCAGTGCCGGCAGTGGTTCCAACACAGGGCTGGAGTATGAGCAGGGGCGGACATCAGCGGTTGTGGGGGGGGGCATGTCCAAGAGTGCCCCCCCCCCCAATAATTTGATTGTGACAGATCCATCAGTCATCCGTCATCGCTTATCCTGTTCAGGGTCACAGGGGGGTGGAGCCTAAAGGTGAAGGGGTGACTCTCTCACAGAAGAAAGGGATGCATCCGTATGACATCACAGGACTAACCCTGCCCTGAGTCTTGATGTGGATGAGGTTTATTCTGGTTCCAGCCCAGAGGAGAAGAAGAACTTTCACACCAACCATGACTATCAGCACGGATTAGAGGCACATGATGTTTCTACAGAAATGAAAGAGTGACTGTGTGAGGTGAGCAGCAGAAGCCGGTTTAGCCGGCTTAAAAACTTCCAAACATCAGGCTGGAGCAGAAGTTCAGGCTTTGACCTCTAGGGGCCGCACTCCACTCAGGAGACGCCTCCACTGACCTGTCAATCATCACGCAGAGGTCAGACGCCGTGTTCGTTTTGGTTCATGAGCTTTCCTTTCATCTATTCAACATTCTATCATCCTTTTTCTATCGTCAAGTTCTAGACTGAAAGTTTGGACTTCTTCTAGTCAAAGAGAACCGGGGGACTTTAGCGGAGTCTTAGTCGGTGAAATGTAGTCGGTGAAATGTGTCGACAGTTTTTTCTGATGTTTCAAATTCTAGTCCAAAGCATTTGTTGTTACTTTACTCTTTATTATCTTCTCTTTATCGGATGACAAACAGTGTTGGAGTATTAAGAACGCAGCTTTGCAGAAAGTCTCCAGTCAGAGGAGGTTAAACTTAAGGGAAACATTCAGACACTGATCTCGGACCTGCATCTTTATGTTGAACCCGCCTCACACCGGGCCAGTGGGCCCAGTTTCTAACAGAGTTTAAGTTTGACATTAGGCTGAGATCATGTCAGCTCCAAGACATCAAATCATTCGCTTCACTAAACTAGAAGACAAACTCAGAGCGTACAAACCGCCACAACAGAACCACAGGTTTAGGAACAATTCCTGCAGATTCCTCCATGAATGTCTGAGTTACTGCCAGCCTCTAAATCTACCGACAACTCCAACAAACTCTCTGAGCATCTCTCAGATACTCTGTAGCCGCTCGTGTCCTGCGCGTTCCACTTCAGCGTCTCTGTTCAGCCCCCTGAACCCCCAGCTCCACACCCAAAGGGACAACAATGGAATCAAAGGAACTCTTCACTTTGGTTTATCTTATCCTACATTTTTGCGATGTTCCGCGTTATATAGCATATAAAATAAAATAACATATTAAGCCGTTTGGAGTAGTGATGTCACACTGTGGCTATTGCTGCCTTTGTTCCTTTGATGTTCTTTTGGGGGGTGAAGCTGGGGGCTAAGTGGGCTGAACAGAGACGCTGAAGGGGAAGGTAGATTTAGAGGCGGGCTATAACTCAGAAAGCAATTGAGGAATCTGAAACTAGGCTACTTTAGCGCTTTTGGTAGTTACTAATGTAATTGCAAAGAATATTCTTTCCGTGTTTTAGGATTAATTGGTCAAAAATAACAACTTATGTTGTTTTTATGCTGTTGATCCTGATCCTGCTGCTGTAGGTTAAAATACCGTCTGTGATCCCCTCCTCAGATAATATTCAGCATATGTCTGTTATTACGGCTGATAAAGATGTAAATTCACTCACAAACATGTTTATTCTAACAGATCTAGTATCTGATATTTGTTTATATTTGTGATAACCTCCACGTCGATCAGGTCGTACGTGTGCGATGTTATTCCCGTTTCCTGCCATTACGCTTCCGCGCTCCAGTGGTTTGATAAGATCTCCTAAGTCAGCAGAGCCAATGAGCCGGAAGATCTTTGTGTATTAAAACCCTGCAGCTCGGTTCACGGAGCTCCGTGTCCGTGGAAGGACCCATTCGGACTTTTCTTAAAAATATCTCTTAAATACATCCGTGCTAATGTGTGAAATACAAACAGTGGAGAGAAATGTCAGATTTGTGTGGAGATCTTCTGGACGTATTGATCCTCTGTGGTTGTAAAACTGCTCCATCAGCCCGACTCCTTCCCCTCGCAGCAGAACCCTGGGATAAACAGCGTCACATTACTTCCTGAGGTGTGAAGTATTATATGCAGTGTGAAGAGGCCGTCAGGAAGGAGGAGATCTACCGCCGCTACGCCGACAGTTATTGATCATCTCATAAATACTGCACAGAAAAAGAGTGGAGCCTCCAAAGACTGGGGTCTCCGGCGGTCTGCTGGGAGAAAGGATTGGAAGATGGACCCAGAGCAGGAAGGTGACATGGGGGTCTGGTATGAATGATTGTTGATGGGGCTTTTATGGATCCGTTTCCACAGAAGAGCACAAAGCCGGGTCAGCTAACAGTGACTCAGCAGTTCTCACTCCACTGACGTCCTCGTAAAAACATTTCTACGAGACCCACATCCCGGTCCCAGTCTCTTGAGCAGATAACCGACGCCTTCATCCAGCACTAATCCCATCTTTCACACATGGACCAGGTGATGCACCTCGTTGTTTTCTCAGCTTGCTCTGAAGTATTAGGTGGTTTCGTTGAGCTGAGTGGGTCAAGTGTCGGTGGTCTTTGAGCGGGAAGCTGAAACTGGTTTTGCTGTCCCGACAGGATTAATGCTCTCTCTGGACCGGGACGTTCTATCTACTTCCTCCTGCCTATGGACTGTCGACTTTGCTTACTCTATATATAAAACAATATATATAAATCTATAGAACCCTCTAGTAGACTAACTGATTATTGGAGAAATGAAAAGTTAGATTCATATTAGCAGTTTATGTTAAATATCAATTCTTTGCTTCCATTTATATTCCCATATTTAAGCGTTTCTGTTTTTCTGAGTGTCTTCTGGTGTAGAGAGACCGCTGTGTGTGAAAAAACACTTTTAGACCAGAAGCCGTATGTCAGCTATAACTCCTGTTGAATTATAGCCGTCACTGATCACTGGAATGCCCCGCAGGTGAGACAGTTCCTCGCCACGCGGCGGCAGGCTGTGAGGTTTGGCGACACAAGCGCATCATTGTCTGACTGCAACTGTGGCCCAAACACATCCGACAAACAGAATCAGCTGCTCAACGGCTCGGCCCGATGCAGCTCCATCAATATTATTATTGTTTTCCTCAGGAGAGGGAGTTACTTCTTCTTAAGGACAGAACTATTCTCATAAAACCTCGACCCGGTCTCACGAAATTACCATCACAACCATTCTCACCATTTTCTCTGACACTGATTAATGGAAGAAAGGGGAAAATGAACGACCTTGGATCTAAGTGACTCTGGCCTGGTCATAATTATTTGGTCTGGCAGTGAACGCTGATGGCTAACTGTTCATTTAGAGGCGGTTCTGTAGAATAGACCCGCTCTCTGACGAAGGCCCGGCATCCGTCGCCGAAGAGGTTTGTCATACATAAACGAAACTATGAAATGATAAGAAAGAAAAAGTTAGTTATTGCAACTCAGCACATCACACACAGACACACACACACACACACACACACACACGTGTTTAAAGTTATCAAACGTTGGCCATCACATGATGACTGAGAACAGGACTCGCTGTAGGGACTGCTGCCAGAAATAAGTGGTTATCTCAGAGTCGGAGAAGATGACAGCTCCAGGCGCCTCTGCGCTCAAACACAACGTGAGAGCGATCTGATCTCTGGAAGCGCCGGCGCACAAACAGACACACGGGTGCATCTAGAACTCTCATTCCACTCCTCCGTGAACATTTATCCTGTAGTGTGAGGCAGAAATGAGAGAACACTCGTCGTGTGAGTGGTTGCAGACACTCTGAGGAAAGGTCTCGCAGCGGAGCCCGAGTGTCTGCTAGCAGCGGTCAAACACAGGAAGGGGATTAAGAGTGATATTATTACAGATTTGATGTAAAGATCCGTCCTGAGAGAGAAACGTGGTGGAATGGGAGAAAGGGAGGGGTCTAAGTCTACGTCCATCTGTCGCTCTCAACGCTCAATTCAGATTTTTTCTTTTCTTAGTTAGTTTGAACACATTCACTGATTGTATATATAGTTTTTATAGTGATGTGTATAGTTTATAACAATGTTTATAGTTTTTCTACTGATCTACATAGTTTTTCTACGGATGTGTATAGTTTTGTATAGTGATGTATATAGTTTTTATAGTGATCTTTATAGTTTTTATAGTGATGTTTATTGTTTTTTATAGTGATGTTTATAGCGGTGTGTATAGTTTTTATAGTGGTGTGTATAGTTTTTATAGTGATGTTTATAGTTTTTATAGCAATGTTTGTTTTTATAGTGATGTTTATAGTGGTGTGTATAGTGGTGTGTATAGTTTTTATAGGGATCTTTATAGTTTTTTGTAGTGATGTTTGTTTTTATAGTGATGTTTATGGTGGTGTGTATAGTTTTTATAGTGATCTTTATAGTATTTATAGCGATGTTTGTTTTTATAGTGATGTTTATAGTTTTTAATAGCGATGTTTATAGTTTTTATAGCGATGTTTATAGTTTTTTGTAGTGATGTTTGTAGTGATGTATATAGATTTTATAGTGATCGTTGTAGTTTTTATAGTGATATTTACAGTTTTTATAGGGATGTTTCCGAGTGAAAACTGACTCCCGCTGGCGCAGCTTTGTGACTAATGTTGATGGGAGATGATTTCAAAGTGGCATTAATTCCGATCTGACGCTTCAGACTGAGGTCACTTTACAAAAAATCCAACGAGCCTCTGATTTGGGACCAAAAGTGGCCCAAGTCCAAACTGGAAGAGATGAGATCCACGCGGTTGGTTCTGTTCACACTTACATGAAAAAGTGCCGTAGGAGCAGTGTGAGAAACAGCTTCTTGTAAATATTGTGAAAAATCTTAATTTTATTCCCGAGGTTAAGACCAACTCTGTGAACCTCATGTGGGTTTTGGGCGATCAAGACAAATAAATATATTTAAGTAATTTTTCTACGTATTTTTTTATAATAGTCAACTTTATATGCAGCAAAGAAATTGTATTTTTAGACACAAGTGTAAAGCAGTGGTTCATCATTACATGAGGACCATACAACTTCTGAAGGTCTGCAGCAGTGTGTGGTACCCCGACGTTAGCAGCAGATCCTTTAAGTCCAGACCGGGTTCTGACTGGTTTGTCCAGCTCACGCCGTAAGACTTTACAACCCAAAACCTTGAACATGGTCTGAACCGATGTTCAGCTCAGTGGTGGGTGTCAAAGCAACATCAACATCCACAGTCAATTCTAGGAGCAGAGGTTTCCCACCAGAACCTGGAAGAAGAACCTTGGCCACAGTGTCACACAGCCCAAAACATAAACCTCAAGGTCAGAATGTTCACCTGCGGCTTTCTCTAACAGGACAATAATATAAGATTTCATTGGGTGCCTATGCCCATCGGGCCCCACCCCTGGTTCCGCCCATGCTACCGCTGGTGCTTAATTCATCCTGCCCCCCCCTCTCTCAATTGAAATTATATTAATAACCTTTTGTCCCACTTAGAGGTGAGATCCGTCTGGTCCTGCTTGAACTGGTTTTCCTACTTTATTAAAAGAAATGCTGTAAAAAGAGAGAAACAGTTTTATGACCCATAAAGCTACAAAAAGAAAAAAAGAAACAGTCAGCAGGCACAATCATCCAAAAGAACATTCTTTAGAAGGCACAGAAAACCGGAGATATCAATTTAATCGCAGAGAAAGAGGCCGACCTTTTGCACCGACGTGTTTTAGTTTCATGACTCATCAGATAAAAGCGAAGAAAAACAGGGAAACATAAAACCCGAAGTCTGTCACGCTCTGCTCTTCTCTGCCGAAGCCTCGTCTGCTCTGACCTGAACTACATGAATGAAATCAGTTATTCCTGGGCGGCGCCAGCGAGAATGATGACCATGAGGAGCTGGATGTGGAACCTGTCAACACAAACGCAGACGCACAGGAAACAGCCTGAGATGCAGCCTCAGACCCGAGAAACCGGCGTCTCTGCGTGACAGCGAGCAGCGCCGCCGTCTGCAGACCTCGAAAGCAGCTCCAAAATGTGACAAATCCACCCTCCATCATTCCCCCGCGCCCCCCCCTACCCCCAACACCATCCGAACCCCTCCTCTGGCCTCCTTTATCCGTCTGCGTGTCTCTGGAGGTCGCCTCTGACGTCAGCAGCTGGACTGGGCAGAGCGCCAACCCCGCGGGCCTTCCATGGATGCGGTGGGTCTGAGAATCAGGCGGCTGTGTTTGGAGCGCGGGGCAGGGACTCCAACGGCCCGCTAAAACACGCGTAACGGCCCGTAAACACGCGTAACGGCCCGTAAACACGCGTATCGACCCGTAAACACGCGTAACGGCCCGTAAACACGCGTATCGACCCGTAAACATGCGTAACGGCCCGTAAACACGCGTAACGGCCCGTAAACACGCGTAACGGCCCGTAAACACGCGTATCAACCCGTAAACACGCGTAACGGCCCGTAAACACGCTTAACGGCCTGTAAACACCCGGAACGGCCCGTAAACACGCGTATCGACCCGTAAACACGCGTAACGGCCCGTAAACACGCGTAACCGCCCGTAAACACGCGTAACGGCCCGTAAACACGCGTATCGACCCGTAAACACGCATATCGACCCGTAAACACGCGTAACGGCCCGTAAACACGCGTAACGGCCCGTAAACACGCGTATCGACCCGTAAACACGCATATCGACCCGTAAACACGCGTAACGGCCCGTAAACACGCTTAACGGCCCGTAAACACCCGTAACGGCCCGTAAACACGCGTAACTGTTCCACACTCACGTGAAGATGTGAACATGTGATGATGAATGATTCGCATCACAAATCCGACCTGCAGAAACACACTCATGCTTTTCCTGCTGATGTGACTTTTATGTTTATGCCTCGTTTGTTTTTCCCGGCGCTAACGACTATCGACCGTCGCCGATGTTCACGGTCGATTAATCAGGGACACATGTGGGATTATTTGAGCAAAAACGCACAGATATTTAACCGGAACAAAGACCTAGGCTGTCGTCCCGAGAGCACGGTGTAAAAGCCCCCCAATCCCCAGCATTGTAAAAGGAACTCCCCCTGTTTGAACCCTTCAAATTAAAAGGGGAATTTATGTCCGAAACGGTGTTTTTCCTAAAGAAAGCTCCCGTGTGGGTAAAATGTGAACTTTTAGAGTAAGATATGTTACACAGGATAAAACTTCTTGAGTCGATTCATACGCAACAAAGTCGGACAAAAACGGACCGACAATTAGGAGGTTGTGGCTGAAAACAGATTTAGTCGTAAAAGGGCTTCCCGCGGTCGGTAAAATATAAATATAAACTATTTGAGGAGAATATAATATAAATACATGCGGGTGTAAAATTTGAAAGTGATCCAGGAAGTGGTTTCTGAATTATGGCGGGAACAACACGGATCAGCGGCGGCCGACTCTTACGACTGAAACCATTGATGCGATCATGACGATGAGGAGGATGCAGAGGGTGTGGTGTGTTTGCCCAGGTGTGTTCTTGAGGGCGTACCTGATGACCTGCTGCTGGACTTTCTCTTCAGCCATCTGTCCAACGTTTCCGCACTCACGCTCTCCAACACAAAGTCGTCCAGCATCTGCGGGTGCAGCCAGAGGTAGGCCTTCACTTTCTCATCTGTCAGGCCTGAAAAACGAGGAAGACAAGCATGAAACAGGCGGGAAGCGCCGCCAAGGCCGCATGTCACTCAAGAACACAGTCAGATAGACGCCGCTGAACTCTCTGTTCATGGAAGACATCAAAGTTCTACCCCAAAGATCGAAAAAGATTCTTAAAAACCCCAAAAAAGAATGAAAAGGAAAGAAAAGGCCCCTCCCCCATTACATCAGAGATGTGTTCATGGACTTTTAGGAGGTAAAAATGTTGAATACTTTCTGGGCTATGACCCGGAAACAGTTCTAATCATAAAACGTAAAACACAATAATCTATATATAGCAAAAAGAGCCACTTTCAAGTGTCATGAGAAAAATGTTTTTTATTAGTGTTTGAGTTACGCTGCAGAAATGAAACCAACCATAAGAATATGTCCATGTCTAACTTGTAGGTAGAAACACTGATGGACATTAGAGTCAAGGTTTTATGAGTGTGGGACGCGGCTGGGGCGACGGCAGGGAACCACAAACAGAGGAGAACATGAATGCATCATTTTCAGCCATTGTCCCACAACGATGTGAAAAAAGAATAAACGGCTGGTCCGTTAGCTTAATGCTAACGTGTAATGGGAATTGCCATATTCATGCTAACGGAATTAGCCTCGAAGCATGTACAAAAAAAAAAAAAAGTATTTCTCTTTACAGATATTTGTCAGTTAAACATGAATAAAGTGTTTGTTAATGAGACGCTGCTCTGAATATTTTTTAATGATACGTATACGAGTTCAAAAAAGAAATGTTAGAAACAAATGCATGGAAGCCCCCCGCGTCACTTTTTTTAAGGAGAGGAGAAAATGTTTGTACGCCACACGGTAAAGAGATTTATGATTAACCAAGTAAAGTTACAGAACAGAAAGAAGAGTGAAAATGTGATGAGGACTCCGATGAGGATGCGGAGCCGTCATGAGCCGAGAACAAACACCCCCCCCCCCCCCCCCCCCCCACCCCCCCCCCTCCCCCTCTGCACGCTGAGGTGAGAGCGGCGGCGTCTTGGTTCCCGCTGAAGTTGAGGGCCACGCCGGCTGACTTATGTTTACTGTAAGGCTGCGTCTCCAGGGACGCGAGTCTCCAACAGAGGCAGCAGGATGAAGGAGGACCTGATTGTGCTTAATAGGCAATTAGGTTCTTGAGAACTCACTAAGTGCTGCTGTTTACGGTCTTTGGTGTCGGCGGGGGGGGGCATTTGCCAGACCGTCATTGAGGGATAGACTAATACCCCCACTAGCGTCCGAGACGTCGTCACCATGCGTCCGGACGCCAAGGCGTTTAGATCACTAACGCATAAACAAAGACCCTGAACTGCCTAAAAACAACCATGAGGAATCGTGTCATTGTTCGACCTTGAATTCGGCACATTCATCTGAAACCGTCAATATTCAGTCAGAGGAAGGAAAATCTAAATCTATGTCGGTGCTGGATTTACGCGTTTTTCATCAACTAGTGGTGGAACGGAGGCCGCCGCCATCGGAGGGCACTAAGTCACCAAACGTCGGGTCATCAGCAGCATCTGGGGAGACGTGCGTCAAGATTGGTGCTGGTTTGGACAGCGGACGTGTTCACTGAGGACCGCAGACATTTGAAAAAGTTTCCACTTCAGATGAAAGTCTGTGAGAATGTCACAAAAACTCACTTCAAGTCATTGAAACGCTGTAATTCTGAGAGGTGTTGCTTGGCCTACCGGTCACTTCAGAGGTCAGAGGTCAGAGAAAGCCATACCACTTCCTGTTTATCAGTTGCCTTATCTAGTATTTACTTCCTCTTACTTCTTATCTACTATACTAGCCTCTTTACTTCCTACTTACTATCCTCTTATTGTGACCTCCAAGGCCAATTCTACTTGTTACGTTACTTTCATTAAATTGCCCGATCTCCCACTTATCTCTCCCTCCCTCTCTCTCTCTCTCTCCTCCCTCTCTCTCTCCTCCCTCTCTCTGAGGAGAGCAGTAGCCCAAATGCTTGGTTAAAAAAAGAAGCCTTAATTCAGAATTCATATTATTGCTCAAATAATTCCTCTCACACAAAGGTAAAGTGCAGTATCTGCACATTTCAAAACCGAGGAAAATGCTTTTTTTGCACCAATTCTTAGAATGAATAAATTAAAACCCAAATATCTCTGCAAAGTAACGGCAAAGTTATATTGAAGAGAAGATCAAACAGTGAAGGAGCAAGGATTGTAATTTTCTTGGCCGATCACAGATTATTTTTCTTTAACGTTTTAAAACCATCATGACACAATTTTTTAAAGTATTACGGCGGAAGGAAGGCCGGTCGGCATTGTGTATGTGCTCCGCCCTTCTCGCGGCGCTTTCCTTAAACCAATTAAGTGACATTTTGAAGTGAAAATAAAACCTTTTAGGCCTCCTTCAGTCTGTCATAAGTTCTACGTTGGCTTTGTGCTGTTGCTAACGTTAGCCGCTCGCCACTCTGCTGACGTTAGCCGCTCGCCGCTCTGCTAACGTCAGCTTCCTGAAAACGTGCCATCCGTGTGTCGGATTAAGTTTGTTTTGCTGAATGTTGTCGGAGTTTTTCCTTCACATATAAACATATATATATGTTTTGTTGTTATTTCTTAATGGTGTTACAAATCAACGTGTTTGTTCTTTCTCCTGTTTTCTGTTTTTCTGGTGAGATGTTTGTAGCCGTACTAGCTCATGCTTGGTACGGCGCCTGCTTGTAACTGGCATGGAATCGTCTCAGTGAGCAGCTCCAGGCTGCAGGACTCACAAATAAAGAATGAATTGGTGAAACTGAGATTAGTGAACGTTTGGGCTGGGATTTCTTTAAACTCTGAACGTTGTGAATATGATATATTTTGATACTGCGTTTTAATCTTCTTAATCAAAGTGTTCCTGCCTCTGGTAAAGGTGCCGATAACGATGACCTTTTATCTAACCCCCCAGAACAACTCATTTGATCTTCAGTAACCATGGATCATCTGCTCGGTCTGTGTGTGTGTGTGTGTGTGTGTGTGTGTGTGTGTGTGGAAGGCCTGTGCTTGCAAGAAAAAAAGAAATAGTCCAGAAGAGGTGGGGGTAAGTTGGAGGGGGTGGAGGATGCTGAGCTCTGACGCTGTCCAGACACGAGACCCGGCTTCTCAAGAGCAGAACGCCTCACGAGACTCCTGGCCCGGTTTGACGCACATTGGCCCGATGCAGCTTCATAAATCACAGAGAGTTAACGGGGAGCGGGCGGCGAGGCGAGATGCAGGGTACAGAAAGACACACTGGGGGGGCGGGGGGGGGGGGGCTGCAGAAGCCAATTACGACTTTGTCCTATTTGAAACACAAAGGCGGCCCTGTGACGCCGCGTCCATCCATGAATACGGCGTTTGTGTTTGAGGTGCGCTGAAAATAATTTAGCTATCATATGTTGCACATGAATAAAAATAGTCAAATGTCCCATTTCCATGGGGCAAATACTAAAGAGGGCAAATAAGAGCTTAAACAATAGTGAAAACTGTTGGAACGAGTATCTCTAAATCTCTCGCTAAAAATAAATCCCCGATATTGACTGATTATATACAAAGGTTTATTTATTTTATTATATACAGAGGTTTTATTTATTTTATTATATACAAAGGTTTATTTATTTTATTATATACAAAGGTTTATTTATTTTATTATATACAGAGGTTTATTTATTTTATTATATACAAAGGTTTATTTATTTTATTATATACAAAGGTTTATTTATTTTATTATATACAAAGGTTTATTTATTTTATTATATACAAAGGTTTATTTATTTTATTATATACAGAGGTTTATTTATTTTATTATATACAAAGGTTTATTTATTTTATTATATACAAAGGTTTATTTATTTTATTATATACAAAGGTTTATTTATTTTATTATATACAAAGGTTTATTTATTTTATTATATACAAAGGTTTATTTACTTTATTATATACAGAGGTTTATTTATTTTATTATATACAGAGGTTTATTTATTTTATTATATACAAAGGTTTATTTATTTTATTATATACAAAGGTTTATTTATTTTATTATATACAGAGGTTTATTTATTTTATTATATACAGAGGTTTATTTATTTTATTATATACAGAGGTTTATTTATTTTATTATATACAGAGGTTTATTTATTTTATTATATACAAAGGTTTATTTATTTTATTATATACAAAGGTTTATTTATTTTATTATATACAAAGGTTTATTTATTTTATTATATACAAAGGTTTATTTACTTTATTATATACAGAGGTTTATTTATTTTATTATATACAGAGGTTTATTTATTTTATTATATACAAAGGTTTATTTATTTTATTATATACAAAGGTTTATTTATTTTATTATATACAGAGGTTTATTTATTTTATTATATACAGAGGTTTATTTATTTTATTATTTCACTTTATTATCTGACAGTCAAGGATTAAAAAGTTAAATATTAAATAAGTTTGTAATAAGAACTTTTAATCTTATCTATCAGTTCAGTCTGAATGTTTTATCATATTATTCTCATTAGTTTGTCAGAGGTTTCCGCACACACACACTAACACACACGTGAACACACACACACGTGAACAAACACACACGTGAACACACACACACATGAACACACACACACGTGAACACACACACACGAACACACACACACGAACACACACACACATACACACATGAACAAACACACACGTGAACAAACACACACGTGAACACACACAAGTGAACGCACACACACACGTGAACACACGCGTGAACACACACACACACACACACACGTGAACACACACACGTGAACACACACACGTGAACACACACACGTGAACACACACACACACACGTGAACACACACCTAAACACAGGAACACACTCCCTAACCGAAGCCTAATGTACGGTAAGATGTTCTGGCCGTGATCACGGACGATCCTCCAGGCCAGAAGAAGTTTCCCAGCATCCCAGATGCTCCATCAGTGGCGTACATCCTGGGGGGGGGGGAGTGAGTGGACATTTAAAGAAAGTCCACTCACTCCCCAATAACAGAATTGAAAAAGACAACTATATAACAAAGTATACTTTGTACTGGAAGTACTTATGTCATAAGTGAATGAATCCATCGTACCAAACGGAACCAGCGGAGGAGAAATTATGACCCACAAACCTTTGGAGTCAAAGTTCCTCCTAGGCGTAAAAACATCCCTCCATTTATTCAAGGTTGAATCATTCCTCCAAACCGCCGAGCGCCGTGTTTTATCAGTTATAATCTAAGGAGGGGTTCATAGTTGGGGTCTATTTTTAGCGGAGGATTAAAACGCTTTCGGCGTTTCAGGCCGCAGACGGACTTTAAGGGTTCTGATCAAACGACGCGCCGCATGTTCCTCGCCAGAACCCCGCTGTTAAAATAAATTAATGGTCACTGCTGATCTTCTCATAGTATGTTCTGACAACGCTAAAAATAAATATTTAATGAGACTCCACCTATAAATATGAGATTTTTAAAATTGATGACTTTAAAGCTCACAGACTGAGTCCAACTTAAGTCAGGTTTTTACTCCAGGAGAAAGTCCCGGTTCTTCCTGTGATGTCAGAAGAAGACTTCATGTTTTTGTTTTGCCCGTGTTTGACTATGGTGATAATGTTGTACATGAACGCATCATCGTCTCATCGT
>JBBDHG010000012.1:1307500-1480000 GCA_037951165.1 Lophius americanus | reverse complement strand
TAAACATATGAACATATAAACACTATAAACATATGAACATATAAACACTATAAACATATGAACATATAAACACTATAAACATAGAAACACTATAAACACTATAAACACTATAAACATAGAAACACTATAGATAAAGCCCTTTAAAGTAATCCATATTCCACATTGTTCTTGTATTGACATCCTGCTGCGTGTGACGTCTGTTTTGTTGTTTAGCGGGTCAGTTTAGGGCCGTCAGCTGTAAACTCAGGCTCTGATATAGAACACATTTTCCCAATAAAGTAAACAGCTGCAGAAAAGAATTCCCATCTAAGAATAAATCAGAGCGGAGCGTTGAGACCGGCGTGCTGAAGGTAAACTATGGTTCATCCCTCGTTTCCTCCTCGGGATTCAAACTCAAGGAAACGTCATCGTAAACAGTTCAAAACGTTTACGACAAACTCAACGACGAAAAACCAACAGAACACAGAACAGAACCTCGTCCAACTCTGAGAGGTGGAGGAGAAATCAGGAACCAGTCGGACGGTTTCACTGATGCATAAATATTAATTTACTGTTTTTGTCGGTGAGGTCGTGTCCGACCCAGTCCCGGTTCCGTCTATTGTTGCCTGTGTCTGATACTTAACGGTATCAAACAGAATTTAGAGAAAAACACTGATTTTAAATGAGAACTGTGTTCATTGAAGCAAAAAGGTTATCCAGTACTTCCCTGGAAAATTAAATGAAAAAGCTGAAATTCCATGAATAACTGGTTCAAGCTGGAACGGACCCGCCCAGAACTTATCACCACCAGCCCTGTTCAAATCACCCCCTCACTTAAGTAGACGGTTTTCAGTTGACTCCTAAGCCTCACCATCAGCACACTATGCCAAGATCAAAAGAAATTCCACAAGAGATGAGGAAGACGATGATTGGAATACATGAGTCTGTCTGGATCTGCAGGTTCTGGGACTCTGCAGATCCACTTGGACGTATTAAGTCACTTCATTCGCCACAGCAGATCATCTCGTTCCATATATTGATCTGGCGGAGTTTTTCTTTAACGCCAGATGCCCTTCCTGACACAACCCGCCCATTTATCCGGGTTTGGGCCCGGTACTAGAGGTGGCTGGGTCAACTGGTAGCACTAAGAAACCTGCCCAAGAGTCCGCACTGGATTTATGTCACGCCCTCTTTTGAGGGGGATTCAAACCCCATCGTCCTGGACCAGAGCCAGTGGTCTTTTCTACACACTGCAGACTCATCCACCAGAAGAACATCCGACCATCGGTCCAGTGAGGCGGTGGCGCTGAGATGTGAGGACGCTTTGCTGCGTCGCCATCAGGATGCGTTGCCAAAATTGAAAGAAAGATGATTTCTGCTCTCTAACAGAACATTGTGGAAGA
The DNA here is from genome assembly GCA_037951165.1 of Lophius americanus. Lineage (NCBI taxonomy): Eukaryota > Metazoa > Chordata > Actinopteri > Lophiiformes > Lophiidae > Lophius > Lophius americanus. The sequence continues at coordinate 1,478,618 of JBBDHG010000012.1, read as the reverse complement.
GAATGTCGGGTCATCAGTCTGAGAGCTGAAGCCCTATTGCAGCTGGGTCTACAGCCAGACAATGACCCGGAGCAGAGAAGAACAGGACCGCCTCTGAGGGAACCAGAAATAACAGAATAAAAGTCTTGGAGTCTGGACCTGAACCCCACTGAGATGCCGGGTGGACCCCCCAACGTCGCTGCACTAAATCTGTTCTGCAAAGAAGGAGGGGCTAAAACTCCACCACAGTGATGTCAGAGACGCTCTCCTCCTATCAGAACTGTTTGGTTGCTGCTCAGAGGCGGAGCTTCACAAAGACCTCGTTACACCTTCGTCGCATTTAGACAGAGCGGCGACGCGGGACGGGGACTGATGGCGCCCCAATCCCGCCATGACAGGGTTGCGTGGGATTGAGTCTCGCCTTTCGTTGTGTTCTATTCACATCTTAATAAGGAAAAAAAAACAAACAGTGAAAAGTCCAATAAATCTGTAATTCTATATAAAATCTTAAAGTACAAGGGACTTAAAAATGGCGAGTAAATGTCATGTGTGTAGATAATCTGGCGGGCGAGAGGCCGTGTGTGTCGGGTGACATGTTTGTCAGCCGATGACGCAAAGTTAGGCGAGTTCTTGGTCCCTGACTCAGACGGGAGCTTCCTGTGTCCAGACTGAAGTCTTGACTTCTCGCATTGAGGTGTTACATAACATTTATCTTAACCACAGCCCACCACACCCTGCTGCTGGGAACGGACCGCTGACCACTCACAGTGGGCTTCTCCCGTCACACACACTCCACTGCAGCTTCCTGCAAAAGAGTCAAGGCTGAGGAGTACGGCGTATTACACGCACACACACACACACACACGCACGCACACACGATACATGTGACGTATATTCGTGACAAACTTAGAACATATAACAAAGTTTTATTTTCCCGTCTTAATGTCATAGAGTTGGTTTAAGAAACGCACCGCGAGGAGAACGGAGGGTTCATTTATTTCAACGGGTCAGAACACATACACAATGACCAGACTTATTACTTCCACTGCAATCCTTCAAAATAAGAGCGCTGCAAATATATTTCTCATTATGATTTTCAAACTTTGAAGACACCAGATCGGGATCGGCGGGTCAGACTTTATAGAAATGGCTGCACCTGTAACCAAAACCCAAAGACTCCTCATTTATAAACATAAATGATAAGGAGCAGGAAGTCTTTACATCCAGGAAGCTGCCACCAGGAAATAACTGGATATTTCTGCCTAAAAATGTATCGATTATCAAAAGGGGATGGCGATTATGTCACTTCCCGGTGATTGATTGACGGATTGTCGCCTCGCCAGCATGAACAGAAGGGAATCCGGCGCTTCTGTCAGGCGTGCAGAGAGAGAGAGGTCGACCGCGGCGCTGCACATATTTACTGAGCAAGATGTTTCTCCTTAGCAACCCGTGAAAACTGATGAAGATAAAAACGCACGAGAGAAAAAGGGAAAAGACCTCCTCCTCTTCTTCCTCTTCCTCTTCTGCAGAGTCGAGGCGACCTGCCAAGGTACTGCTTTTCACTTCACTGACATGAGGCTGGGGCAGGAAAGGGGAGGTTACGCGCCGCATGCGTCAGCAGGTCCGCCTGGGACTCCCTTGCCAGGAGGTGGGAAGAGCATGTGGTTCTGATCTTATCTACGGGGGGGCTGAAGGGCAGCGTCCAACACTCAGTCAGCAAGGAGCAAAAAGGAGGGGGGGGAGAAAAGGGCCGATGATGAAGATAAAACAGCTTTAAAACTCCTCCTCCAGCCGTCACCTCATTTATTCTGTGAATGTAAACGTGTGTGTGTGTTCATACGCATCACATCCAACACACACTTCGGTGTGTGCACACACACACACACACACACACATTCATTCAGACGCTGCGACATTCCACAGCGGATCCGTGTGACGCAACCGGTGCAGCCAGTGAAAGAGGAGAATTCTGCTTCGTCCTGGACTTTCACTTCCACAGACACACCTCCACATGGTGAAAGCAAGCAGCGCCGCACAAACACGCTAACACACACCTCACACTCCAGAGAGAGAGAGAGAGAGAGAGAGAGGGGGGGGGGGGGGGGTCCGGGGGATTTCCATGGAAATGTAATTTGCATTATTTCCACCTCTGTGGTCCAGGTCATTAGACGTGAAGGTGGAGGGCTATAAATGGCAAACTGAGATGTAGATAAGGCATGAGCCTCGATACGCAGCAGAACCAGCGCCAGCACCGACGGCCACTGCAGACACGGGTCAACCTCCACCTCCAGACACTCAAGCACAGTCCCCCCGTCAGAGGGAGGACACAGCAAATATACAAGCCAGAGGTGGTGCATAAGAGCCAGAGGTGGTGCAAAAGAGCCAGAGGTGGGGGTGCACAAGAGCCAGAGGTGGTGGTGCACAAGAGCCAGAGGTGGTGGTGCACAAGAGCCAGAGGTGGTGGTGCACAAGAGCCAGAGGTGGTGGTGCACAAGAGGCAGAGTTGGTGCACAAGAGGCAGAGGTGGTGGTGCACAAGAGCCAGAGGTGGTGGTGCATAAGAGCAAGAGGTGGTGGTGCATAAGAGCCAGAGGTGGTGCATAAGAGCCAGTGGTGGTGCATAAGAGCCAGAGGTGGTGCATAAGAGCCAGAGGTGGTGCAAAAGAGCCAGAGGTGGGGGTGCACAAGAGCCAGAGGTGGTGCATAAGAGCCAGAGGTGGTGCATAAGAGCCAGAGGTGGTGCATAAGAGCCAGAGGTGGTGCATAAGAGCCAGAGGTGGTGCATAAGAGCCAGAGGTGGTGCACAAGAGCCAGAGGTGGTGCATAAGAGCCAGAGGCGGTGCATAAGAGCCAGAGGTGGTGCATAAGAGCCAGAGGTGGTGCATAAGAGCCAGAGGTGGTGCACCAGTGACCTGCAGCCATGCTGAACGTCAGCCTGAAGAGTAAAGTTGAAGTTTTTGCTTCGGAGTCAGAATCTCAACCAAAGTGCTGGTTTGATGCGCCGCTGCACAACCCCCATCCACCACCACCACCACCTCCTCTTCCTCCTCCTCCTCCTCCTCCTCCTCCTCCTCCTCCATCCCCAGAGCCACATCAGTAATCAGGGGTCATGTTTCCTGCTGCACATCTGGACTGATGCTGAACTCTGCAGCCACTCTGCAGAGGAGCCAGTTGGGACCAGGGTAATGAGAACCACAGGTCGTTGCATCTTCTCCAGCGCCGCGTCGTTCCAGAAGTGTCGACATGAAGACAAGTTGTAAAGAAATCTACATGACTGGCCTTTTCCCATCCCCTCTGATACCAGCAACCCCGTGACAAGCTGGGGGGGTTGGGGGTCAATGGACGCCGTGAGGAGAATCTCATCTGCTTCACCATTCAGATTGTACGCTGTGGCCTGGCACTGATCCAGTTCTGCAGAACTTGATATATATAAAAAAAAATTAAATATGCACAGCAAGCTCATTTTTTGGCCTGACCTTCCTGAGAGTTTGAAAGTTCTAAAACAAAGTGACCCGTGCACTCGGCCCGGTCCGGAATCATTCCGCCGCTCAAATTTGCATCGACTTTTTAAATGTGATAAGCCCGTCACGTCAAGCAGTCCAGGGTTCTAGACGTTCTGCCACTACGCTGGTGGAGGAGGTCCTCAGTATGAAAGAGAGAGAGGGAGAGAGAGAGAGAGAGAGGGCATGTGGTGGGACAGGAAATGTCCGGCTTGAGCACTTCCTGCCTGACAATGCAGCCTTCTTCACTAAGTTAAGCAATTCGTCGACAACCAATTGGGTTCTGAAACATTCCTGAGAGATCACATTAGGGCTGACCCAGACTGACCTCCAATCCTGACCAGAAATATCCACAAACAATCCACGCAAACACACAAACGCATGTGGACTTTCCCACAAGATGAGGAAACGAGCGGCCAGAACATCCCAGACGGATCAGAGTTATAGGAGCGACCAGGGAGCCGAGGAGCCGGCGTGTTGTCTTTACAAACCGGAGACCGTTTTCCTCCCGGGAGGACTGGATTCGCCGGACTGTCCAGAAACTGGTCACATTTCAGAGGACGAAGAACGAAAGGAGGATAAACATGACAGCAGTTGCTGGAAAACAAAACAGAACTTTTGACCACAGACAAAAAAAAAAGAAAAAGCCCTGCGCTCCTCTTGGTTGGATGTTTTTAAAGTGACGGATCACATGTCGGATCATTTTCAGAAAAGAAGTCTTTAGATGTTTATGTTGTGTTATAAAAAATGTTTTTTTAAAAACAGACTCGGTGGTTCAGAGAAATGTTCATGTGTCAAAAACCTCATAAAAGAATTCCATTACTCTCCGATCTGCAGGGAGAAGGCAACTAATACGTGAACATAATCCTCAGTTTAACTCGGATTAAAGGACCGCTGTGACAAAAACCCAACCTACGGCACCTTCACACCTATTAAGAATAAAAGCACATTTGGATCTCGGTGAATACGTTTCTTCTGGGGGCGAATCAAAAAGGTAGAACGCCTCGTGAAATCGGAAATTCTTGCCCTTTTTTGGTCATTATGAGGCGAGGATATCTACATACTATACGTCAACAATGCATTCCATGACTGCACTTTGCTGCTACGTGTGCTCTTTGGCATCACTCGGCGTCTCCGAGCCAAAACCTGCTAACTTGTTATATTAAAAGGTGCCAGCAGAACAAACAACCGGCACCAGGGACGAGGGTTACTCACGTGGCCTCACCCTCTAAGAGTTAAACAGATCCAACTTCTATCTGCAATATTTCAATTATATGCAAAATATGATCTAGAAGGTGGATTTACCACCAGCATGAAAGAGGGAAATAAACATTTAAAAATATAGCTGATATTTAATGGAGTGTGAGAAACTCACCAACTACACACTTATGCTAGTATTTAATGGTTTTATAGTGGATCATACTTTCCTCTGATGTTTAAAATGTGCTGAGGAGTCATATTATCAGACTCTTTTTTTTTTTAGGGTTAATAGGATTATAATTATATTGTTTTATGGTAATATTATGGCGAGAATGGTCCTAAAACATAACAGACTTTTTTGAGCTCAGTCCAGAGTGGAGTGAGGACTGGGCTGCTGTTCTGATCCAGATAGGATTGTTAAACAAGTCCTCTGGAGAGAGATACGCCACTCTTACCGAATTACAGTCCCCACCCATCAACACCGGCCACCAGTCTGTCATTCATAAAGTTGGGCAAACACTGCTGGACTAGAATATTCCCGCGTCTGGCTCCTCTGGTGTTCAAAGGTTCTGAAATGTTCTGAAAGCAAACACTCTTCTCATATAACCTGCTTTGGTTTTTTTATTATTATTATTATTTAATTATCTAAGAGTGTGGGTTTAAAGAAAACCAAAAAAAACAACAACCAAAAAACCAAAAACCTACTTGCACCCAGGAAGCAGTCCGTTAACCTTCTGAAACAGCCTGTTGAAGACGGACCATCTTCCATCTCGGACTGTGGCGCAGAGCAGAGAGGAGTCTGGGAGAAAAGTGCGCCTCTGCAGCCGCAGCCTTGTGCGACTGTGCAAAAAAAAAAAAAAAAAAAAAAAGAAAAGAAAATTCAAAACTATTCCAGGGCGCGTTGACTTGATGTTGTCCTCAGGCTGTCGAGGCTTTAGGTTTAGAAAGGGCAAGAAGAGCAGTGTGCTGCCCCCACTCCTCCTCACCCTCCTCCTCCTCCTCCTCCTCCTCCACCTACCCCCCACCAGCGATATGACCCAGCACCGCTGGCCGGGCTGCAGCTTCGGTCGGCCCGCCTCCTCAGCGCCGGGGCTCCGGTGTGAATGTGCGGCGGCAGACTGGAGGAGCGGAGACGACGACGCAGACGGAGATATGGGACTGAACACACACACACACACACGCACGCACACAGAGACACACACACACGGGAGCGCGCCAGTGTCAAGTCAACCACCACCATAAAAGCACGACTTCGTCTCTCCTTTTCAAAATAAGAGCACAGACTGTCCGGGACTGGACCGGATGGATGCTATAAATCTCCTACATCTTATATAATCCCATCAAAGAAACGTTTTCCGGGAATCTGTTTCAAAAGGACGTCTTTTCATCAGCAGTTTCCTGTGTTGGTGTTAGAACCCGCAATGATCTCATACTAATACGGAAATAAATCGGCAGTATGTTCAAAGCTCGCATTTGTCCAACACACGTTTCCCACTAAAAGCAACGGATTCATTTAATTTGAAAGGTAAATCGTCCGTGTTTGTTTTGCATATATGACGCGCACTCATGCGGCTCCTGCTCCCAGTGTGGCGGAACCACGTGACCAGCGCTCCGCACAGAACCTCCACATGAAGGAGATGACAAGAAGAAGCTCTGAGCGGAAACGTGCAGAGGAGACGTTAAATCTGGACGGCCTCCAGGTCCCCATTAAGCTGGACGGTTCTCATTAAGGTCCCCATTAAGGTCCCCATTAAGCTGGACCAGAGACCACCTGACCTTTGACCTCCTCAGCAGGGAGAAAGAGAGACGTTTTATTTATTAACAATCAAAATTCTATTCAACTTCTGTCCAAGAAGTCCATCAGCCAGAGTTCAGCCTTTTACTGTGAAGTATTAGGGCCAAATAAAATACAAAAAAGGAATGTCATCATTTTATGAGAATCAAGTCAAAACTTTGAGGAAATAGACGGAATTTGTTATAAAAGAAAGTCACAACATCACGAAAATCATAAAGTTGTAGTCCTACTGGAATAAAGTTGTTATATATGAAAGTCTAGCTGTAACATTATGAGACTATGGTCTTTAATTTCAAATTCATGAATAAAGCAAATCCTCTTAAGAAATTAAGTTGTAATTTTATATGGAAATGTTCTTACAGAAATAAAGGAACAGTTTTTGTGAGAATAAAGTCCTAATGTTCCGGAATGTTCTTTAATAACGTTCATCATATTGACGCTAGACTCTTTTCTGATATTAATTGTGTTCAAGAATTGAAAATGAAATCCCATGAAATTATGATTTTAATCTACTAAAATTCTGACTTTCTATTTTTTTTACAAAAAATAATACTATATTTTCATAAAATTATCGAGTTCGACGTATTTCTAACTAAGTGGTGGATTTAAATAAATTAGAATTATAAGTATCGCCTTGATTTGGAGCTGTAAAAGTAAAATGTGAAATATTCCCGACATCCTTACAAAAATATAATTCAGTTCCCTCTTGATTATTATTATTTAATTGTACGTTTACTTATATGTGTGTGCATGTGGACGTCTTTAAGGTTACTCTAGTGTGTGTGTATGAATCTTGCATATTTTCTGTTCCATCTATATCTTTGTTTTGGAACTGTTTCTACCGTCGCTTTATAAACGTAAATGATGAAATTAGCCACAAATGCAGGTCACATTATGAATATTTTACATTCTGCACGGACTAAAAGACGAATATACAGAAGAGTCAAACACTGAACGATTCTGAGGCTCGTTAGCAGATTTAAATATTTAACCACGTTTGTTCAAAGGAGTCCTTTTTAAACAGCTTAACTACTTGTTTGGTCAGAACACTTGAACTAAAGAGATCCGAATGAAGTGAGCTCCCAATCTGAACCACCTCTGTGGGTCGGAACCACCTCTGTGTGTTATCTGTGATCACACTGGACCTAAACAGCCCTCATGAGGCAACGTGATGCAGAATAAAGTGTCCCAGACTCCCTCACTGATCTCAGAGAGAGAGAGACAGAGAGACAGAGAGACAGAGAGGGAGAGAGAGAGAGAGAGAGAAAATATAATTCAGAGAGAGAACAAAAGAGAGAGAGGACAGAGAATGCGAGAGAGAGAATGAAGGAGAATGAGAGAGATAGACAGAGAGAGAGAGAGAGAGAGACAGACATAGAGAGAGAGAGTGAGAGCGAGAGAGAGAAAATATAATTCAGAGAGAGAGAGAGAACAAAAGAGAGAGAGGACAGACAATGAGAGAGAGAGAATGAAGGAGAATGAGAGACATAGAGAGAGAGAGAGAGACAGACATAGAGAGAGAGAGTGAGAGCGAGAGCGAGAGAGAGAAAATATAATTCAGAGAGAGAGAAAATATAATTCAGAGAGAGAGAGAGAACAAAAGAGAGAGAGGACAGAGAATGAGAGAGAGAGAATGAAGGAGAATGAGAGACATAGAGAGAGAGAGACATAGAGAGAGAGAGTGAGAGTGAGATGGGACAGAGGTGTGGGAGCTGTGGTGGGTTCACCAGCATCAGCTCCATCAATCGTTGCATTCTTCATCCTGTGGAGCAGCTGCTCCACTCAGAGGTCACGTTCAGACATTATGAATTCTCTCACAGACGTCTGTCACTTTTCTAACATTTAAGCCAGACTTGAAAACACAACTTCAATCTTACGTCAGCTGATTCCACTACTTCTGTTTTTTGAAGTGTGGAAGTGAACAAAAGACAAAACAACCACCAGCTGACTTAAGATTCTATTTAACAAAATAAACAACGTTACTTTAGATTAAACAAGCCTGACTTACTCAGGTGAGTTGTTCCCTGTTCATTACTGGTGACTGTATATCTGAAAAATGTTTTTAGAAAAAGAGAATAAATCTAAAAAACAACAACAACCAGATACAAACAAACAAACAAACAAACGTACGTAAATATGTATTTAAAGTCTCCTGATATGGCTCACGAGATGAAGAGGATGAAGAGCAGAGACAGATTCTGCTCAAAATCCAACTTGAATAATTCTTAGTTTTAAAACAAAAACTGCGGGTTTGAGGGATTTGCGGCGTAAAGGAAACAGGACAGAGGGAAGGAACCTTGTTTGAATCCTCCTTCACTTTGTTGGAGGAGACGGATGATAAAACCACGTCACACATTGTTGGACTTTTATAGGCGGACGATATTTATTCTACAGAAAGCAGTGGACCCGAGGAGGAGCTCCTGTTCCTTTAATGTCATCACATCACATGAATGACTTTTTATGCTTTTCATTTGAAGAGATATGAGGAGTTTGAAAAAGTTGTCCTCAAATGTAGCCAGAATGAGAAAACGTTCTGCCCCAACCGTCCCTCAGCTCACCCGCTGCGTCCTCGCCACACGCCGCTCCTCCACGGAAACTTCGATAGAAAAGAAACTCTGCAGAGTTCATGACTGGGAGTTTGTGTGAAGCGGTTATGGATGACTAAGTTAAACGGCGTCGCAGCGGATCACAAGGGTGCTAGGGAGGCTCTCAGCTTGCGCTCTCTCTCTCTCTCTCTCTCTCTCTCTCTCTCTCTCTCTCTCTCTCTCTCTCTCTCTCTCTCTCTCTCTCTCTCTCTCTTCTCTCTCTCTCTCTCTCTCTCTCTCTCTCTCTCTCTCTCTCTCTCTCTCTCTCTCTCTCTCTCTCTCTCTCTCTCTCTCTCTCTCTCTCTCTCTCTCTGACCCAGCGGTGAACCCAGAGATCCAGGCTCACAGCAGAATGTTGATATACATGACTGAACGGGAGGAAGTGAGAGCAGATCACCCGCCAAATAAAACCTCTCAACCTTGTCCTCGTGGGACGGAACGCACCTCAACCACAGAAGTAAGAATTCATTACTATCCCCCTCTTTGGTCCAGTAACGGAAACTTAAACATGTCAATCTATAACGAGATCTAGAGATGGAGAGATAGATCTGGAGCTATCGATAAATATGTAGGGAGAGAGAGAGCTATCGATATAGATCTGTAGAGATAAAGATAAAGATAAAGATAGTCTTTATTAGTAGAGATCGAGAAAGATAAATCTGTCGACATAGATCTAGATCTATCTATGGATACAGATCTATCTATAGAGATAGGGAGCACTTTGGACAACTCCGTTGTTTTTTAAACGGGCTTATAAATAAAGTTGAGTATGAGATAAATCTATCTATCGATATATAGATCTATATCGATAGATCAAGAGAAGTAAATCTATCGATATAGATCTAGATGTATCTATAGAGAGATAAATCCATCCATCTATAGATAGATCCATCTCTATCTCTCTCTCTATATATATATATATATACAAACACGTAATGTCTGATGAATACGAGTGAAAACAAAATGGTTCATTAAATCCTGACTTGTTCATATTTCCTGTAACATTTCAAGGACACACAGCAGGTTTCAGCTTCATGGACATTTTGTCCTTGTGTGGCCAAAGTAAAGACTAGTTAGTTAATCAACTACTGTGAAGCCGTCACGTCGAGATTCTGTCTCTCTGCAACGTGTTCAGAAACCAGAGTTTGTCTTTCCTCACATTAAAACTCTGGTTGAGATATTTTTAAGACTTTATAAGGTGCAATATTCAAATACAAATATAATTCAATTGTTGTTTGGCACAACAAACTTAATCACACACTTCAAATGTAATCGCCCTGAGGAACATAGCAAACATGGAGATGCTAGTGTTAGCAGAGCGGCTAAAGCTATCAACAGCAGAGATCCAGCCACAAAACCCGAACATCTAAACCGACATAGAACATCTAACCCGACATAGAACATCTAACCCGACATAGAACATCTAACCCGACATAGAACATCTAACCCGACATAGAACAACTAACCCGACATAGAACATCTAACCCGACATAGAACATCTAACCCGACATAGAACATCTAGCCGACATAGAACATCTAACCCGACATAGAACATATAACCCGACATAGAACAACTAACCCGACATAGATCATCTAACCCGACATAGAACATCTAACCCGACATAGAACATCTAACCCGACATAGAACATCTAACCCGACATAGAACATCTAACCCGACATAGAACATCTAACCCGACATAGAACATCTAACCCGACATAGAACATCTAACCAGACATAGAACATATAACCCGACATAGAACAACTAACCCGACATAGAACATCTAACCCGACATAGAACATCTAACCCGACATAGAACATCTAACACGACATAGAACATCTAACCCGACATAGAACATCTAACCCGACTGAAGGTCCGAATGTCTTACAGTTGGTTTAAGGAATGAACCCCGAGGAGGACCTTCATTTCAACAAGTCCGAACAAATACACAATGCCTACCAGCCTAACATCCTCTAAAATCCTTCAAAATAAGAGCACTTAAAATCACACCACTCATGATTTTAAAACTTTAGAGAAAAGTAAAGCGGTCTGAGCCGCTCAGACTTTATAACAGTCAGTCATCGTGTGGTCGGCCAAGAACATCGCAAATGGTGCAACTCCAGTGATTCATCTTCGCTTCAATATAACCCATCCCTCGTTTTGCAGAGATGTTGGGCTTGTAATTTATTAGTTCTTGCAACTGGGGACAGAAAAACATTTTCCTCAGTTTGAAAAATTTGCAGATACTGCACTTTGCCTTTGTGTGAGAGAAATCATTTGAGCAGTATTCGTGTGTCGAGAAGAATAATGTGAACTTTTATCATGTCATAGACACGGCGGTTGCCGTCTGGCATGGTCCTGTGTGGTTATGCAGAGGTGAAGATAGAGAAGAGATGATCGCCCACGGATCCCACAGATGGATTTCGTGGCTAAATCTGCGTCACATTATCTTTTCATTTAGTTGGATAGAGTGAATTAATCAAGCAAAACAGACACGGGGAAACCTCCAAACTGTCCACCAGGACTCTAAGCGGCTCGATCTTTATTAATTTTGACAGGTGGTGCACACTCCTCTCCTCTGTTAACCCCCCCCCCCCCACCTTCAACTGTGAATGTATAACATGTACGTTATAGAGAAATGTATTAAAAATCAAGGGGGGCGTCATATGCGTATGGGGGGGGGGGGGGGGGGGGGGGGGGCCTGTATGAACAGCTGACTGAGGAGTGAGGCGGTGGGCAGCCATGCTTAACTGTTCTTCCCCGCTTTTTTTTTTGCAAACATCCTCCTGACGGCCGCGGCCTCGACGGCCAGCAGAAGAGCTTCACATCTTCAGATGCGTTCTCGCTTGATCACACGTAGAGCCTCACGCCCCCCCCCCCCACGTCAAAGGCCTCATCCACTTAAGCACATTTCTGATTCAAGGCACTGAACAAGCTGTTTCTCACACACACACACCATGTAAGTGAAACATTTACAGATCACATGCAGGCACACAGGAGTGTCCTTGTACACACAAACACACACATCACATGCGGCAGACACACACCATGGAGACTTTCACTCCCCTCCCCCCCGGCTGAATAGTCTGTTCTGACAATTCACAGGACAGCCGGAGCATTGACGTCAGAGGCAGGCCCATGAAAATACAGGGTCCCTGAGGGGCTGGGGGAGTTATGCACATCTTCACAGTTTGGACCGCAACTAGCTCCAACGCCACCGTACGCGCACACACACACACACGCACACACACCTCTGAACTGTGATCCGTCAGGACAAACGTGAGGAAGGTGCATGAATGAGGTTAACGCCGTCGTGATAACTGCCATTTTGAAAGGCTGTTGTCAGACTGCATTAAGTTGGACGCCCCCAGAGGACAGGTCCGTCGCTCGCTCACAAACCCTCTCAGTCCCAGGAGAACAGATGACATCTTTGTTTACTGCTCCGTCTCCTCAACCGTTGTGGGACATCGGGGACATTACTGCAAGAGTTCTCTCTCATGTATCTCCTCTCACCTCCTCTGGCTTCATCTGTGGGACGTTATGTAACCGCCCTGAGTGTTCGTCGCTTCGTCGGGCTCAAATCGATCATTCCATCGAAGAAGAATTTAATTCATTCAATCAATCATTATAAAAATAGCACACATTTATAGTGCACTGCACACTTTAATTCATAATAAATATGAATTTCATGGTTGATACTGTTATTGAATATATCTGCAACAATATATTTAATTCATAGAAATAAAGTACAATACTCACAGATGTGTTGTATTACCGAGACAGGAAAGGTTGTCCTACAAAAATTACAGTGGTTCTGTCAGAAAAATCCCTTATGAAACCCTCTAGTGTCTGTTAAAGTAGACTGTTAATAACCCTCTAATGTCTGTTATAGTAGACCATTAATAAATCTTCTAGTGTATGTTAAAGTAGAACATTAATAAATCCTCTAGTGTCTGTTAAAGTAGACCATTAATGAGCCAGCTAGTGTCTGTTAAAGTAGACCATTTATAAATCATCCCGTGTCTGTTAGACTGTTAATAAACCATCTAATGTCTGTTATAGTAGACCATTAATAAATCTTCTAGTGTCTGTTAAAGTAGACCATTGACAAACCCCCTAGTGTATGTTAAAGTAGAACACAATAAATCCTCTAGTGTCTGTTAAAGTAGACCATTGACAAACCCCCTAGTGTATGTTAAAGTAGAACACAATAAATCCTCTAGTGTCTGTTATAGTAGACCATTAATAAATCTTCTAGTGTCTGTTAAAGTAGACCATTGACAAACCCCCTAGTGTATGTTAAAGTAGAACACAATAAATCCTCTAGTGTCTGTTAAAGTAGACCATTGACAAACCCCCTAGTGTATGTTAAAGTAGAACACAATAAATCCTCTAGTGTCTGTTAAAGTAGACCATTAATGAGCCAGCTAGTGTCTGTTAAAGTAGACCATTAATGAGCCAGCTAGTGTCTGTTAAAGTAGACGGTTAATAGTAGTAAAAATGATAATCCTTACTAAGTCTGCATCAGTCTTTCAATCCAGCCCTCTACCTCTAAATCTCCCTCCCTCCCGCTCTCTCTCTCTCTCTCTCTCTCTCACCTGGAAACAGAGTTTGGATCTTCGAGGATTCCGCCTGTTAAAGGCAGTTGTTTTTTTGGGCAAGTGTTTGCTCATGTCAGAATGTTGGGTGTCTGTAGAGTAAAGTGAAGGGTGTAGACATTCTTTCATGGGAAGGGTCTTCAGATTGTTGTTTCACACCATACAAATAAAACTAACTTGAGTTGAATCCAAACGTTTTCCGACATATCTGACCTTCAAAACAAAAACAAAGCATCAATAATGGAGGAGGATGGGAGGAAACTTTGGAAATGAATGCTGAAGGTATGTTGATGTTCCTCACACGCGTTCGGCCGTAGACTATAGATGGGATTATATTAACTACCTTTTCTGTCAGCAAATGTTTCTGTGAGAGACTTCAATCCAAAGTGAATCCTTAGAATAGGCCAATGTCTGATAAAAAAAAGACACATTTAATGGTTTTATGATGAAGTTTATCTGCTTCTACAGGACAGTCAATCATTAGCGTTACACCTGAATGTGATTGACAGATGAACTTAAGTCCTGAGAAAACCAAACAAACAAAGATCTAATTATAACTGCGTTCTGAATATTAAGACAAAATAAAATGTAACGTCACCATCAATGTCTGCAGACTTTATCTCACACTAGCCCCCGTGTAATATTACTCAGCTCAGAGATACACATATTTAAGTGGACCACAAAGGTGGTGTGCTGTGGGGGGTGTCAAACTGATTTGGAGGGCTGCCTGGGCCAAAAATACCAGCGTCACTGATTTGTCCCATACCCGCCCTGGTGCATTTGTTTTGGGCCGGGGGCTTTGGAGGGAGACCTAAATGTAAATGATAGTTCTTCCCATGGTTCGAGAGCTAGTTTGAGTTTCCGCTTTCCTCCGGTGTCTCCAATCCCAGGTCACAGAAGACGCCACGCTTTTCCACCTTTCTGCATCAGTCAATCAATTTAAAAATCCAGGAATTTGTCACTGAAGCACCAGTTTGTTAGGCTTGTCACAGTCACCCAATTTCCTGCAGGGAAAGTCTGAGATAATTCCACATTTATATGGGGGTCAGAGGTCGGAGAAAACTGATGGGTATTCTGGTGCATCACTGCGAGCCGAGGAAAGTCACACCGGATCAGACATCTCAAACTCAAGGCCACATCCGGCCCGCAGAACAATTATATCCGGCCAGCCAGACAATATCTAGATCAATATCAGCTCAAAGACCACAGATACTACAAGTCCCAGAATGCACTGCGATAGCCAGCACATCAATTCAGAGCACAAGCGCTTCTCTGTTGTCGGATATCAGCGTTCATCCAGTCGCTCTGTTACACTTTAGGCTAAACTTTAGAAGATGGACGAGAACATTTCTTACAAACAGTAATTAATAAACGTATAAGTAAGTCGCAGGGCGTACTCGAAAATACAAACTTGTTTTAATTAACTGGCCAGGTGCGTTCAGGTTCTCCAGCCGTTCATCACATGTCGGTGCTGTTACGTTAAAAAACAAGAAGAAAAAAAAACACAGAGCTCTTTACATTTAATATGAAATGCACCTTTATGCTGTTCATACGCCAAACTGTTCTGAGGAGCAGCTGCTCCTGACTGCAGGAACAGATACGAGGAGCAACGGTCAACTTTGGCCCTGGATGTGGTTTTAAATTCTAGCCCCCTCTGCACTGGATGGTGAAAGAAGCAAACATTCTGGGTTTAGGGTTTTCTTTCAGGCAGCAAAGATCACTACATCTGCAAAATGAAGCATTTGTGAATCCGGAACACTTCCTGCACGTTTCCTGCCAAGATTCAGAATGTCACAATCACTCACAGCCAGAACGGACCGCTGTGATGCAACGGCGCTCCAGCCAGACAGTTTCCTGCTAACGGCTCTGTAGAATAAAGAAATACATTTCTAAAGCCATTTTAATCTCCCGTTAACCCTTTGATGTCCTGCTCAGCTGTTTGGTTGAGCATATTTACAGTCTTTTTTCTTATTTCAAAATGTTTAGGGGGGCAAAGATGGAGCCCTGGGGGACGCCACAAGTCAAGGGGTCCAGTGAGGTGGAGGCATTAACTATTTACTGTGGGGGTGGGGCGGGGGTTAAAGCATGTGAGGACTCACTGAAGAGAATTATGTAACTTGACACAACCAAAGAAATGTCAAAATTAGGGTCAGAATTATCTAAAGACATGATTTATCATAATCGTCTATTTACGATGAAATACAAAATTTCATCTTGAAATAATTTCGTCTTTCATGTTTTTTTTTACAGTTTAAAAAACATGCATTTTTCCTTTTATGCAACATTTAGAGTCACTAAGAAATAAAATTTAAAAAAAAATGCCCATGGAAATAAAAGGAAAAAGAAGGAAAGTTTTTTCCAGGACATTAAAAGTTTTGGAAAGAACCTGTAATTACAACAAACAACTACATATAATGTATATTTGTTTAGTTGTTTTATTTGTTAAATAGAAGAACTGTAAATGAGAGCTTCGACCCAGAAGGATAGAAATATTTTTCTTATTCTGCAGTCTTTAATAAATACAGTGTACTTGAAGTGTGTTATTATTATTGTGTGTGTGTGTGTGTGTGTGTGTGTGTGTGTGTGTTGTGTTGACGGCGTTCTCTGACTGAACTTGTGGAGCCCACCTTCTGCTCCAGAGCCACACATCAGCAGATTTCACCATTTAACGCCTCGAATGCTCGCAGAAAGTGGAAAGAGGATTAGCGGTGATGATACGGCGAGAAATAAACGGGCCGCGTTGAGAAGTTGGAGAAGAAACGGATGAATGAGAAAATATCCTTTTAAAAAGGGGTGAAATTTAAAAAAAAAAGCTGATGGAAGAAGTGTGCGGGGAGAGGAAAGGGGATGGTGGGGGCATCTGCGTCAGAGCTGCCGCCAATGAAGCCGCTGGGGGGGCCGGCTCAAGCAGGAGACGCCGTTACCGCCGCTCACAGCTCCCTCCTGGGCCTCATGTCCTCTACGTCACCGGGCTGACCCAAATGATACCTGCCTGAACATTAAACACACACACACACACAGACTTACATGCACACACACACACACTTACATGCACACACATACTTACATGCACACACACACACACACACACACACACTTACATGCACACACACACAGACACTTACATGCACCCACACAGACATGCACACTTACATGCTAACTCACACAGACACTTACATGCACACACACACACACTTACATGCATACACACACACACACACACACACACAGACACTTACATGCACACACACACTTACATGCACGCACACACACACACACACACACACACACTTACATGCACACACACACAGACACTTACATGCACCCACACAGACATGCACACTTACATGCTAACTCACACAGACACTTACATGCATACACACACACACACACACACACACACAAACATGCATACAAACACACACACACACAGACACTTAAACACAGACACACACGGTGAAATGTATTAGATAGTTTTTGTGCGTTACACACATTGGATGACATCGACTTTGGCGCCATAATTAAACCCTCAGCCACAGATTTGATTCATTTCATAATAAATGTGTTGAAAAGCGAGGAAGATGTTTTTTTACATTCTCTCACGCACCAACAGTTTCTCCGTACTCTCTGCATGTCACACGACTTTACCGACACGGTAATGTTTTTTTAAATGAAAGCGGTTCTTCCTGCATCATGTGACGTTTTAGCCGCGACATTAAAACAGCCAATCCAGGTTTATATTAAAAGTAAAATGTGTTTGTCAGCACTGGTTCTGAAGAGTCCTGAGAGATCAAGAAGGGATTTTCCCCCCAAAACTCAAAGTCAGGCGCACACACACACCCTAACCCACACACACACACACACACCCACACAGGTCATTCAGATTAGTGAGCGGCGTTTCTGTCGGCACCACGTCTGTAATCCCAGCTGATGACGATGGTGAGCATGTGGACGGAGGTCTGTGGGTCGGAACGAGAGGAAAAATAAACAAACAGAGCTGGTTGGCCCGCTAACGTCACACTGCCGCGTAAAACGCTACACGGCGCTGCAAAGCTGCCGGCCGGCCGCTTCATGTAGGAGCAGGCGAAAACCCACGCCGCCTTCTGTTGTCCTGACCTCCTTTTATACGCCGTCCGTTTCTCATTTGTGGAATGTTGTTGCTGCTGCTGGTGTCCAGGTTCTGTTCTTTATCAACATGTGGGCTAAACATGATGGGGGTGATTCTTTCCTTGGTTTTAGGCAGGAAACACATCCTATAGGTGATGATGCAAGCAGCAGACATGACCTCACACACACACACACACACACACACAATCACACACACACAATCACACACACACACACAATCACACACACACTCCTGGTCAAACGGAAACCTTTTAAACAGTCGGATCATTACTTACAGCTGAGCGATGTCACACCGCCTGCCAGAGTGTGCTTCTTATACAGAGTGTGTATACAGAGTGTGTATACAGAGTGTGTATACAGAGTGTGTGTACAGAGTGTGTATACAGAGTGTGTGTACAGAGTGTGTATACAGAGTGTGTGTATAGAGTGTGTATACAGAGTGTGTATACAGAGTGTGTATACAGAGTGTGTGTATAGAGTGTGTATACAGAGTGTGTGTACAGAGTGTGTGTATAGAGTGTGTATACAGAGTGTGTGTATAGAGTGTGTGTATACACTGAGCCGCCGCAGACCGACTGTTTAACTCCGCTTCTTGTGCAAGCACTACATGTGGACACACCGCGAGGAAACAGTCGCCGACACACTTCCCTCCACATGCATACACGCACGCTCCATGTCGTACACATAATAAAGTGATGCGGTAGAACGTCCAGCCGTCGTGTTCAGGGTTCACGGGGCTGGAGCCTATCCCAGCTGACACTGAGCCAGAGGCGGGGTCCATCACGCGGCTGGACACGGATATCATTTACAAACATATGTGTATAAATTCATGTACTATAATTATATATATATTTATTATGTATATAATTAAGACAAACTAACTACATATTCAGATATTTTGTTTCATATTCCAAATTAGTTTTAATATCTTTCTTAAATGATACTTTTTCATCTTTTGATTTTATTTTTCCATTCAGCAGCGACAGAAGCTACGTTTAAAACAAAACATAAAAAAACAATGTATAAAGAATAAAACGCTGTATTTTTTTATTTCTTAACACGAGACTGAAAAAGAGGAAAAAAAAAAACTGTTTTGAGAGCGAAGAATTTGGGGCGTGGCTGTGGAGAGTGGCGGGCTGCAGCTCTCATCGGAGGCCAAACAAAGTCTGCATGAATCATAGGTGAGGAATACGGCTGCTGACGTCCGCTGCTGTATTCCTCACGCAGCAGACATCAGATCAGAGGGAGACGACGGCCGAGCAGCCAGACTTAAGTCTGCCTGTTTACTGATAACACATGGAAACAGTTAATTCATCAGCTGAGTTCACACACACACACACACACACACACACACACACACACACACACACACACACACACACACACACACACACACACACACACACACACACACACAATGTAAAGATAAAAACTTCACTCCACTGTCATCTTTTCCATTTCATCTCCCTTTAAGAAGATTATTATTTCCACTTCCTTCACGCAGAAAGTTCTGCTGATGACATTTGTTCTGAAGCAAACATCTTCTGGACTCAGAGGAGCGTCTGGATTCTGCAGACAGAGAATGAATCCAGAGACTGTATGTCAGCCGCAGCTTAAACATTTCAGCTTAATGCTTTAGCCCCACCTAGTGTCCGTCCGTCCGCCTGTCTGTCTGAGGACCGTCTGACAGGCAAACAGGAACTACTGTCAAACTAAAAAGAGGAAAAAGTGAATATTTGCTTTAAATGCATGAACATTAAAGAAGATATGCTGAGAGTCTTGTTTTCTGTATCTCTCCTGTGAGCTGCAGTTCCCCCTCACACCACTGGGGGGTATTCTAATATAGCTTATTCCAAACAGTGAAGACCCTAGGGGCCTGAAGCTGCTAAGGCCTCAGACAGGAAGCAGGACGTGTGTCACACGGTGGGGGTCTCGTGTGGATGAAACGCCCAGCACTCAGTTATCAGCCTCGGCGGCATTTTCACAGCCTCTCAGCACCGGGATGGAGTGACACACGGCCCGCCACTGGATGACGCGGAGGTCAAACTGAACCACAAGGTCGGGGAATATTCTCTAAACAGCCTCAATCTGGATGAAGGAGGAACTCTTGACCCTGGGGATTTCCTGGGTGTGTTTTTTTTTCTATCTTCTTCTTTGAAGTGTTTTCCAGAGCGGTAGGATGATCATTGTTATCATCGGGAGGAGGAGGGTTTATTTTCAGTGCGAGATGTCATACAGTTGGTTTAAGAAACGCACGGCGGCTACATTCACTTCAACAGGTCAGAATACATACACAATGCCCACCGACCTCCTTACTTCCACTGCAATCCTTCAAAATAAGAGCAATCCTTCAAAATAAGAGCACATAAAATACATTACTCATTATGATTTTAAAACTTTAGAGAATTTTTTTTTTTTTAAATCGGTATCTGACGGGCACACTTTAAACAAATCGATGTTCGGCCAAAAGAAAATGCAATCGGTGTTTCTCTACTCTTTATAACACTAGTGCTCGTCCATCCTAAGGCAAAAGTAACCCGGGTTCGGCCTGGCTAAGCGTGAAAACGATTACAAGCCTCGGGAACTCAAAGAGCCGCCGACCGGCTTCAACTCTCACTCCTAGTTCGCAAATGCTCTCAACTGTTTTTGTAATCGTTTTGATAGTTCTTGAATTCCCCTGAATAAAAACAAAAGTGAGTCACCAGGTGGGGGATAAGTAGATCTTTGATATAAACCAATATGCTGTATGACAGACTTTCCCGTCCTCGAGAACAAACGGGGGTCATGGACCCGATGTAACCGTCAATTATTCATGCTAGTAGTGGAAACAACATATTTAAGGAAGGCAGGTCTTATTTATTGACTTCAAGCTGAAGGTATAAAAAAAAGACACAAAAATGTAAATTACCAGTGTGAAGATCACTGACGACAAGTACGAGTAAAGACACTCCCCTAAAAGTAAGGAATAATAAATAATAATAATACATTTAATTTATAATGCACTTGAAACATTCGTGACTGAACATCAGAGAATGAACTTTAGAATGCGGTTAAACATTTACTGCTGAAGGGGGAATAAATGAACAATAATAATAACTGACTGGAGGAGCGTAAACATTTGAGCCACCAAAAAAAAAGTAAAAAAAGAAGCAAAGGTTCATTCTGAGTTCTTATATTTGAATTATTATAATTATTATAATTAAGGATCCCCCCTAAAATCATGTGTTTGCCTCCAACGCCTCCGTGGCATAAAAATTCGATATTGTGACGACATTGTGGGCGGGGACAAAAAAAAAATCGGATTTCAGTGCTAAAATCTTTTAGCATAAACATTTCTCACAATCCCCTCACTAGCATGGATTTGATGTTAGCATGAAAACATCTGAAAATTTGATCCCTCAAAAACTTTGACTCAAGTTTCTCTGCAAAAACTCAATTTTACCAGATTACATTCAAAACACATCTTCGACCGTATTCTTTCACAGATGCCCCTCACCACTGGGGGAGGAAGCACCCGGCTCTCCATCCATGGTAGCCCAGGGGAACACTTGTTTGGGCGTGGACCCAAAAGGATGCAGCGCTAAAGACTGATGCAAACGGGTCAAACCATCAACCCACACATGTGTAAATACTTTAGACAGTGTGTAATGCTAGCGTTTACAGCTGCTAGTGACAGTGTGTAATGCTAGCGTTTACAGCTGCTGGTGACAGTGTGTAATGCTAGCGTTTACAGCTGCTGGTGACAGTGTGTAATGCTAGCGTTTACAGCTGCTGGTGACAGTGTGTAATGCTAGCGTTTACAGCTGCTGGTGACAGTGTGTAATGCTAGCGTTTACAGCTGCTGGTGACAGTGTGTAATGCTAGCGTTTACAGCTGCTGGTGAGAGTGTGTAATGGTAGCGTTTACAGCTGCTGGTGAGAGTGTGTAATGCTAGCGTTTACAGCTGCTGGTGAGAGTGTGTAATGCTAGCGTTTACAGCTGCTGGTGAGAGTGTGTAATGGTAGCGTTTACAGCTGCTGGTGAGAGTGTGTAATGCTAGCGTTTACAGCTGCTGGTGACAGTGTGTAATGCTAGCGTTTACAGCTGCTGGTGAGAGTGTGTAATGCTAGCGTTTACAGCTGCTGGTGACAGTGTGTAATGGTGACGGTAATGTTTGCGTTTAGTTCAGTGTCTACAACTTTGTGGTTCGTTAAACTCAGTGCTTCAGTTACTTTTAACAGCGTCTGACTCGGACTGAGTTGGGATTGAAGAGCTGCCGGGTTCGGGCCGGGCTGGATTACCAGCCACACCGAATCATTCCGACGGCCTCGCGCTAAGAGCCACGCGGAGACTTTTAAAAGCGATGCATGAATATCAAACAAAAGGATGTCCTGAATCAGTGTTTCCAACAAAACGGGTCTCGGATCACAAACGCTGCGAGGTTTGGTTTGGCTTTGGGTTCACGAGTCATTACAGTAAAGTCGGAGAGTTATAGTTCTCTCAGAGAAAAAGACTCAGAGTCTTAAGTTTAATCATTTCATCACAAAGACTTTGTCTAAAGTTGTTCCTCATGAAAATCATCGAGATTCCTAAATATATGCGTTCTGAAGTTTTTGAGGGCCACATGTCTCAAATTTGAGGCAGAGGCCAAAAAATAAATAAATACTGGGATTGTTGCGGAATGTTCAAAAGCTCCGGATGGACCGGGTTCTCCTCAAGGGAAGAGGTTCATGGGTCAGAAGTGATCGGGTCACGATTGAGGATAAAAGCAGAACGACTGGGTCAGTCACGAGAAAAGACGCTCAGCACTTTTGTGAGTCTCAGCAGTTTACCGATGTTTCAACCCACAGCTGGAAAAGAATTGAGGGTTTCGCCATCCAGGCCATGACATCATCGGAAGATTCAGAGAATCTGGAGAAATCTCCCCTTGCAGGGGGGTCTTATGAAAACCGATATTTAATGCCCGTAACTGTCCAACCCTCAGACGGAACAGAACTGACGTGACTCTGAAGCATTTCACCACATCGTCACATCTTCACCACATCTTCTTCAGGGACGTCCCTGATTATTCCAGCAAGACTATAAAGTCATAGCCCAGGAACTAGACCGGCCTGCTGCAGTCAAGAACTGAACCAGGGTCCATTCCGTACCTGCACCAGGGTCCAGAAACTAGACCGGCCAGCTGCCGTCAAAGCAGTGCTGTCAAATGATTGATAATGTTTCTTAATCTGCATGTGTTTTCTTAAGATGTATTGTGTTTCACTTTTCTGGACTGTACCAACATCATGCGCATTGATTTGGGAGACCTTGGCCATCCCACAGGTCCAGGTTCTGTGATCCAGGTGCACATGGACATGAGGAGAACAAACTAGCCTTAACAGATTCATAATGACCATAAAGAAATGAAAAGGGTCCCACTGAGTTCACACGCCGTACATCAAAGCCCAAAATCAACCCGTTCTCCTAACTGGACCTGCAAAGAGATGTAAGTGAGCCCTATATCTCTATATCTCATACATATAGAAATATACATACACTATACAGATCTATAGTAGTATAGTAGATTCTATACTACAGACTCTACACATCTATACTAGTATAGATCTATACTATAGATCTACACATATCTATACTAGTATAGATCTATACTACAGACTCCACACATCTATACTAGTATAGATCTATGCTATAGACTCTACACATATCTATACTTGTATAGATCCATACTATAGACACTACACATATCTATACTAGTATAGGTCTATGCTATAGACTATACACATATCTATACTAGTATAGATCTATGCTATAGACTCTACACATATCTATACTTGTATAGATCCATACTATAGACACTACACATATCTATACTAGTATAGGTCTATGCTATAGACTATACACATATCTATACTAGTATAGATCTATACTATAGACTCTACACACATCTATACTAGTATAGATCTATGCTATAGACTATACACATATCTATACTAGTATAGATCTATGCTATAGACTCCACACATCTATACTAGTATAGATCTATGCTATAGACTCTACACATCTATACTATTTTAGATCTATGCTATAGACTCTACACATATCTATACTAGTATAGATCTATGCTATAGACTCTACACATATCTATACTTTTATAGATCCATACTATAGACTCTACACATATCTATACTAGTATAGATCTATACTATAGATCTACACACATCTATACTAGTATAGGTCTATGCTATAGACTCTACACATATCTATACTTTTATAGATCCATACTATAGACTCTACACATGTCTTTACTAGTATAGATCTATACTATAGACTCTACACATGTCTATACTAGTATAGATCTATACTATAGACTCATACTATACACATATCTATACTATACTATACCTACTGTTGTAGGTATAAAAATGTATGTTTGAATGTATGAATGTTGAGTTGATAGAAGCAGCATTTAATCCCGCAGCGGCGGATGACCAGGTCCAGGAATAAACCTCCAACTCTGATATGTTCAGGAATAAACCTCCAACTCTGATATGTTCAGGAATAAACCTCCAACTCTGATATGTTCAGGAATAAACCTCCAACTCTGATATGTTCAGGAATAAACCTCCAACTCTGATATGTTCAGGAATAAACCTCCAACTCTGATATGTTCAGGAATAAACCTCCAACTCTGATATGTTCAGGAATAAACCTCCAACTCTGATATGTTCAAGAATAAACCTCCAACTCGGACAGGTTCTGTGGCATACCATCTACCCCGCAAACATTTTCCCGTGGATTCCCCACACATGCAACACTCCAAACTTCCACTGGTGTTTGACCCCTGACCTCCTACCTTGATCGCCTTGTACTGCAGTTGGAAATCCATAATAGTCCTGGTCGCTTCTTCTCCGTTTATTCGACATTTGCTGCTCAGGGTGGGAGTGATGGATCCACCCACAGCTGAACGGAAGAGCGCTGTTAACGAGAGGCACCGTCAACTGGCGGGATACTCCACGCACCCAAGTGTCTGCGGGGGGCGTGAAGGGAAACACGAACAATCACAGTCCCGGTCATTCAGATCTCTCCTCCGTGCGTTCCTCCGGTGCGCGCAAAGTTCGCGCAGGGTGTCCAGCTCCACATCTGGACCTGCAGCGGAGCGTGGAGCCGGTCTCTTCGTGATTACGGACTGGTCGGACAGCACTCGTGTCCACGGACAGTCCCGGTTTTAGTTCTCGTGACGGATGGGAGACGTCTGCGGGTGGAAGTGATTTATAGATCACGTGTCAAGGTTTCGGCGTGAAACCCGCTGAGGGAGGAATTCACGCGCTCGAGGAAACTTGTTGATCTTCCAAATTAAAGTGGGTTTCGTCCTCGCTGGAAGGAGGTTTCTTTTTTTTTCTTTCCGGTGTGAGGTGTTTGAGCTGAGTCCGCGCCGTGACGTCAGACTGCAAGTCTAATCAGCGGCGGATGACGCACAGCCGGCAGAACGTGACCTGTTGGGTTCTGATGACTGTGGGCCAATGTGAGCGGAGATTATCTGCCCGCTAAGCAGCATGGGAGCTGGCTGCATCCGCGACGAGCTCGATGGTAACATGTGTGGAGGTGGAGGAGTAGATGGAGGAGGAGGTGGAGGAGTAGATGGAGGAGGAGGAGGTGGAGGAGTAGATGGAGGAGGAGGTGGAGGAGTAGATGGAGGAGGAGGTGGAGGAGTAGATGGAGGAGGAGGTGGAGGAGTAGATGGAGGAGGAGGTGGAGGAGTAGATGGAGGAGGAGGTGGAGAGGGTTCCTCTCCGGAGCAGGACACACTTTAAGAGAGATTTCTTCTTCTTCTCCTTCAGTCCTGCAGGAAGAGGATTATGTTTTTTTTTCGACGTAATTTCCCTTTAATTAAAACTACATATTTAGTCTTTTTGTATGTGTTTGTCATGTTGTTGTGTGTGCGTCCTTAAAATATTTGATAATTATTTATTTTTCTACTCTTTGAATCTTTGGTTTCTAGATAAAATCAATGTATTGAAGCAGCTGACGTAATAAAATCAAGTAAATTCAACAAACTCCTTTTTTCAGAGCAGAAACTGAGTTTATCGTTTGTGAGCTTTGGGGGTTTTTTTTTCTCGCGTGTTTTTTAAGGAGGAAGGAATCCGATCCGGTTTTTACAAACCGCCTGATGGAATCACCTCAACTCTGAAAAGCTGAGAACAAACTGAAAAACAACCCTGCTCATATCTTTGTGTGTTCTCTCTCATCCGGGTCCTGCTGATCCGAAAACAACCGGACTCTTCCTCACACGCAGTAAACAAAAACAGTTTGAATGAAGTAAAAAAAAGAAACATGGAAGGAATTTCCACCTGATTAAACGATGTTCCTTTGAATGTTGAGATACGTTAGTCCCTCCAACCTAATCTACTCTTGTTTAATCAACATGATTCAAGAGGGTTAATTCAACCTAGATACTTGGAGTTGGTCCAACTTTATCTAACGGGGTGGGTCCAAGTACTTTTCAAAATAAAGGTACCTTAATAAATGGAGTTAATCTAACCTGAATATATTATATGGATCCAGCAGATTTACTTGATGCTGAAAGAAACACGTATAATCATGTGGAAACACTGATTAGTTAAATGAATCCAGGGAATACCTGTCGGTGCAGCTGCCATTCCTTGTATGGGAGAGTATTTGCCGGTATTTACCGGCGTTGAACCGGTGAGGTGGGGGTCACGCGGTAACAGATGACCACCAGGCAGCTTTTGGGTCATTCGGGACGCAGATGTCCCCCTTTTTCTACTGGATCATTCATGTGAGTCATTAACACCATTCAAGCTGTGAATGTTTGTGAATCCATCTGGGGGAAGATGTGCATTAGATGTGGCTGACATGAGGTGGTGAAGACCTCCCAGAGATCTTCCTCCCTCAGATGTTCCTCCGTTCAGCAGATGAGTGTGTGATGGTGAGTTTTAAGAGCAGCATGAATCTGCACCGCCCTTCAGAGATGATCTTCATTTCCCTCTTAGAAGAGTCACAGATGGGTTCCTGACACCAGTTGAGCACAAACCACCTCTCAGCCCCCCTCCCCCTCCTCCTCCTCCTCCTCCTCTCCGTCTCTGATTTATTCATGAACACTCCCTGGTTCGGAGGATCGCCTTACTTTTACTACATCTGGTTTAGATTACCAGAGCAGGGCCTGTAGTGTTCCTTCAAAAACATGTCACTTCTCCTTTAGATGCCAGAGAGAAATTCAAATGAGAAAAGCTGAGAGCGCCTCTTTGTGCTTCTGTGCGCACATCCGCTGCGCGCGCCACGCAAAGATCTGCGGGCCAATGACGCTGTTTCGTGGTATTTTCTAAAAGCCTCTCTCTTTCTCTCTCCCTCTCTCTCTCTCTTCCCTCTCTTTCCCTCTCTCTCTCTCTCTTTCCCTCTCTCTCTTTCGCCCTCTTTCCCTCTCTCTCTCTCCCCCCCTCCCATCCTTCCTTCACTGCAGCTGCTGACGTCAACACTTGCTTGGGTCAATGCTCCCTGTTCTGACAGATCGCTTTTTCTTTTTCATTGGGATCATAATGGGATTATTAGGCAGAGAGAAAAATCCTGCCTCCGTGGCTTTTTATTTTGTTGTTGAGACATTATATCTTTTAAAAAGAAAAGTTGACTAATGAGAAAAAACGTTCTAGTTCATTTATTCGTTCAGTATCATTATTCCACGTCTGCTAGTCTTTTTAAATTCATATTTAATTCTCTTCATATTTAAAGACTCTTTGCCTTTTTTCCTTTATCTTTAGATTGGCACTTTATTCTTTTATTCTTATGTACATGTATATTTATATTTATTACGTTTCTCACGTTCTTATTTCTTAATTTCTGTCCTATGTATGTATGTACATATTTATATGGCATAAGTTTATATTTGTATGTATGTAAGTATATATGCATGTGTAAATAATATGTAGATATATGTGTGTATATATATATGTGTGTCTTTGTATATACTATATATATATATATATATACATTTGAATATATATTTTTATTTATTTAATTATGTGTGTGTGCTGTTTTTACTGGTGTGTGTTACGGACGTGTGTGTTGATGGTGTGTGTTGCGGACGTGTGTGTTGATGGTGTGTGTTACTGACGTGTGTTACTGACGTGTGTTACTGGTGTGTGTTACTTGTTTTTCACAGATGTGCGTTACTGGTGTGTGTTACTGGTGTGTGTTACTGGTGTTTTTTACCCGTGTGTGTTACTGGTGAGTGTTATTTGTGTTTTTTACCAGTGTGTGTTACTGGTGTTTTTTACAGGTGTGTGTTACAGGTGTGTGTGTCCACCCGGTGGAGGAGGAATCCAAGGGCAGAGCTGACCTTCTCTTTATTCCTCCGTACGTTTTATCCCAGTTGGTTTCATCTGTGCTTTTTATTTATCGCTTCTTATTTCATCGGCTATTTATATTGTTCATTTTCTGGGAACATTTGTAACCTTGTTAAGAAAAGTGAGATATAAATAAAGTTATTATTACTATAGTTATTATTTATAGTTATATATGTATATAGTAGTTTGTCTGTCTTGTCTTTCCTTGTCTGCACTGAGACGCCGCTGCCCCAAAAGACCCCTCCTCCGAATATTGATGCTAATTTAGCGTTATGATAAAAATAATGAATAATAAAGAATCTTCTATCACGCTTTGACCAGGATGACGGCGCTCATCAGGGCAGAGTGAAGATGGCGACTTGCCTAAACGTTCCCCAGAGGAGGATTCCTTATTAATGTAGCCGTGGACATCTGTGACGGAAACGCCGAGCAGGTTGAGACATGTCGGTTTTATTTTCACATTTGACTTCCCACTCTTTTCTTTCACCTTCCCATGATTCTCTGCTGTGAATGATGTCATCCTCTCAATAATCAGGCGCTGCTTCACCCGGGCTACATAACTGCTCATAGCATGACGCTGACGCAGCAGGATTTGTTCATCAGGATGGATAACTGGACCTACGACCGCAAGGGTGCATCCACCAAATGACCCCAATCCCCTGCGTTGTACGAGCAACCCCACTGATTGAATTCCTAAATTTATATGTGAAGTTATGTCTGATAAACAATGTTTTTCCTGAAAAAAAAAGAAGCTCCCCTTTTGAGTAAAACCTGAACTTTTAGAGTAAAAAATGATACTAAGTAAACAAGATAGATTTCATTGAGTCAGTTCATATTTTTGCCAAAGTTGTCGGACCAACAGCTTAGAAATTATGGGCCGAGGCTTTCGAAGCTAAAGCGCCCCCTAGTGTCAGGTATATAAAAAATAAATTCAAGTTCTCTGTTTAAAACAGGATTGACCAAATTTTATTTCATTTTTTTTCCCTTTACATTTTGTTGTAAATTGAGAGTGTCTAAGATATTAAATGAAAACATTAAAAAAATTAAATGTGCAAGAATAAGAATAATTTCTTAGTAAGGGAATTAAAAGGTTAATGTAATAATTTCCACAGGTGGAGATTACTTGAAAAGTTTATTTGAATTATAAGTACTGGTGATTTCACAATTAATTAATCATTATTATTGAGTAATATATGACACGCATAAAAAAATGACCGACTTAAAACACAAAGAAAGACAGAACTCACAATAAAAATGTAAGTTTTTAATTAATCCCTGCAGGGGAAATTCACACTTTTCATCATCTCTGATCAAAAGTCTCACAAAATGCAAAAAGAATGTGATGAAACTCTTAAAAATAGAAGTAGGAAATGAAATACAAACTGTTATCTTGCGTGTAGATACGTCCCGCAGGTTAAAGCGTGTATGTGCAATAATAAAACAACATTTTCACCCACTAACGGAAGGTTACAGATCGTCCAAATTAGAAAACATTATAAAGGGAATATAAGATTGTTGGAGGTTTCTTACTGCAGACACGACTCCTGCAGTGAACAGGTCGAATCATGTCTCTGCTTAAGTTTAGTACATGGTTCTTGATTACATGTACAATTCAATACGTCAATTCAATTTAAATAAACTTTATTGGCAGGGATGGTGAACAACCGTTGCTGCAAAAGCAAGTACACATATATATATATATATATATATATATATTCATGTACAGTTTTTAGGAGTTTATGATTAGTACTTTAGAACCTGAGGTGCGTGTAGCATCAACTGAACTGAATTCTGCAGGACGTTTGGACTCAAAAACAGGAGAAAATCATTTCAGGTGATTCGGAGTCTTTCCTTACTTTGTTATTTACACCAGAGGTCAAAGTTCAAGTTACACACACACACACACACACGTCCAAATATCATTCTCACGTCATGCCGGCGCTAACAAGATTTAATCTATTTTTCTCACCTAATTAAGAGAAAGCGTGTGAAGACCGGCGCTCTGACAGGATGGAGCTCCAAAAAAAACCTCAAAGGCTGCAGAGATATCAAAGGATGTGGAGCAGAGAGAGATTCAATCATTTCACTTTCACTGTAAAAACATTATTAAAAATATTAAACATTATACATAAAGAGCAGCGTGACGTAACCAACGAGTAGAAGTAAATCAGCCAGGATTTATATTTCATATAACAACGATGACGAAATGATGACATGTGCCTTTTTAATGATATGGAAAGTTGTGCATCGTCTGCATAGCAGAGTACCGACATGAGATCCACTTCAGTATTAAACTATTTACACGGTAAACTTTTCTTATTTACACCACAAACTGATAAAAAGATAAAAGTCATTCCCATATTGTCCAGCTGTTTTTCTTACTGCTGGGAATGTCAGGAAGTTGTGCTTAATATAAGCAGCTTAAAATGCATTTTGATTTACATTTAAATACACAATTTTCCTGATAGGATGAATGAAAAATATTCATATGAACGTAAAGCAACAAATCTCACAAAAATATAAATAAACATCTTAATTTTAAAGAGATATTTGAAGAACTCAAAGTTAAAGCTTATCAGCACTAACAGAAACTTTGACTGTGATTCATTCAGGCTGGATTCTTCCAATAAACAAATACAGATGTAATTATTCCTGACTCCTTTCACGGAGGTTATGACATCACAGAGTTACGTGGGTCCAGGCTGAAGGTGGACGCCCGTGTGGACAGACGTCGTACTGAGCATCAAGAGCGTCCGGGGCTGCGCCGCCGTCGTACACGAGACAGCCAGAGGAGGGCGCCGTGACGGAGGGAGGCAGGCCCGGGTAGTTGCTGCTGGAACCTCTGAGGAACTGGGAACTCTGGCCGTTGGTGGTCCCTCCAGTTTGGGCCACAGGAGTCAGAGGAGAGTTACCGACAGACCACATGCTGCTGTACTGACTGTGCAGAGAGACGGACAGGAAGTGAACAGAGACACTCGAGACAACGTCTATGAA
This sequence comes from Lophius americanus, assembly GCA_037951165.1. Taxonomy (NCBI): domain Eukaryota; kingdom Metazoa; phylum Chordata; class Actinopteri; order Lophiiformes; family Lophiidae; genus Lophius; species Lophius americanus. Next base: position 1,447,502 of record JBBDHG010000012.1, on the reverse strand, counting down.
AGTTACCGAATGACGATGAGATTCTCATTCAATAGAGAATAATGAGCCAGTTTATAGATAAACTGATGGAAAGCTGAATGAAAAGGAGAACATGAGATATGATAAGATTAAATTAAATTAAAATAAAATAAAATAAATGTAATTCAATTCAATTCAATTCAATTTAATTTAATGTGAATTGGATGAAATGAAATAAAAAATAAATAAAATAACATAGATATATAATAGTAAAAATAATAACAGTAATAATAATGACAGAAGTAATAATAATAATAATCATAATAAGAGTAACAATAATTATGGTAATAATAATAATAGTAATTATAATTATGGTAATAATAATGGTAATAGTAATAGTAATATATATCATATCATCAGATATCATGATAGATATTATCTGGTTATGTGGTGGTGAGTTGATGCGATGAAATAGGAAGAGGAGGAGGAGGAGGAGGAGGAGGAGGAGGAGGAGGAGGAGGCGCACAAACCTGGAGTTGCTAGAGGAGGAGTTGTGGGTGAGGGGCGTGACGCTGGCGTGTGCCGGCATCTGAAGACAGGACCAGTTATCGTGGCTTGAGAGCATCGACAGAGCGGCTGAGGAGTTCTCTACGTAACCGGCTGCAACACAAACAGAGGTCCTCCGGTTTAGTGGAGGTACGGGTCACTGGGCCTCCAAAAACTTTGTTTGAAATGAAATGATGTTATAAATGTTTCTTCTCGGCACCATTCAGGACTTCCTGTGATGAGAGTACGTCAGTTAACCCTATGATGTCCTGCTAAAAGTGTTTGGTTGAACTCATTTTGAGCCTCCATTTCTTATAGAACACAGAACCTGTAGAACCTGTTTATAATGTGACCCCCGGCGCAGCATGTGCTCTATATGCTAAAGAGTAAGGGGCCACGGACGGGGCCCTGGGGGACACCAGTGGTCAAAGCGCCCACTGAAGAAGAGGAGGTATTAAGTACGGCTGCTGAGAACGTCCTATTCAATAAGAAGGATTTGTTTTTTGCGTGAGGATTTACTAAAAAGAATCATGAAACTGGATTAAGAGAGAAAAGTTCTAATTAGGGTCAAATAAAGTTCCAAAAACCTGATTTACCAAAAAAAAAAACGGTTAACGGATTTCACTTAAAATAAAGGAAGTCAAAGAGACTATATTCTATGAAAGTCAGATGTATTTGTTTGTGACTGTTTAAAAACGTGCTTGTTCAAACTATTGTTCAATCTTAGGTGAATGTCAGAGTGTCTATGATAAAATAAAAAAGAAGTATTCCATATTTATCTTTCTTCTTGGTGAGGACATTAAAGGTGTGAACATTCTCTCCATACATTCCGTGTCTGAAGCCCAGACGTTTACAGCTCCGGTGCTTCGTCGCACAAAAGCCCGAGGAATGCAGAACATTCTGGCTCAGAAGCTTCTGTTTGAGTTTACTGTCGACAGACGGGAGGAAGTGGTTTAAGTCCTGGGTGCAAGAAGGTAAACGCAGGAGGAGGACACTCACTGAGGGGGCTGGTCCTGTGGACGTATGGACTGGAGTAGGGGGCGGGGCGGCGGCTCCTCAGGGAGGAGTGGCGTTCACAGCTGTGGGACGGCGAGATGGAGAGGGGGCTTCCAAACTGGCCGCGAGGGCTGGAAGGAGGGCAGAAAGAACCGGTGCCGGGAACGAACCAACCGCCTACTGACGCCAGAGAAGGAAGAGAAGGAAGAGAAGGAAGAGAAGGAAGAGAAGGAAGAGAAGGAAGAGAAGGAAGGGAAGGAAGAGAAGGAAGGGAAGGAAGAGAAGGAAGAGAAGGAAGAGAAGGAAGGGAAGGAAGAGAAGGAAGGGAAGTAAGAGAAGGAAGAGAAGGAAGAGAAGGAAGAGAAGGAAGGGAAGGAAGAGAAGGAAGAGAAGGAAGAGAAGGAAGAGAAGGAAGGAAAGGAAGAGAAGGAAGAGAAGGAAGAGAAGGAAGGGAAGGAAGAGAAGGAAGAGAAGGAAGGGAAGGAAGGGAAGTAAGAGAAGGAAGAGAAGGAAGAGAAGGAAGAGAAGGAAGAGAAGGAAGAGAAGGAAGAGAAGGAAGGGAAGGAAGAGAAGGAAGAGAAGGAAGGGAAGGAAGGGAAGTAAGAGAAGGAAGAGAAGGAAGAGAAGGAAGAGAAGGAAGGGAAGGAAGAGAAGGAAGAGAAGGAAGAGAAGGAAGAGAAGGAAGGGAAGGAAGAGAAGGAAGAGAAGGAAGAGAAGGAAGGGAAGGAAGAGAAGGAAGAGAAGGAAGAGAAGGAAGAGAAGGAAGGAAAGGAAGAGAAGGAAGAGAAGGAAGAGAAGGAAGGGAAGGAAGAGAAGGAAGAGAAGGAAGGGAAGGAAGGGAAGTAAGAGAAGGAAGAGAAGGAAGAGAAGGAAGAGAAGGAAGAGAAGGAAGAGAAGGAAGAGAAGGAAGAGAAGGAAGGGAAGGAAGGAAGAGAAGGAAGAGAAGGAAGAGAAGGAAGGGAAGGAAGAGAAGGAAGAGAAGGAAGAGAAGAAGCCAGAGGATGAAACAGAATGAGGATCGAGGTTTACAACCAGAGACGATGAAGGCAGATGAACACATGAACGGATGATGTCATTACTCTGTGAATACGTGCTCTGCTGGTTTTCACCGCCGTCGTCTCTGTTTTCGCTCCTGGAGAAAAAACAAACATGATTGGTGAAATATTAGATAGAATGTTTAAATAAAATGTTCATGATAATTCAGGTCATGTTTATTTGTACATCAGCAAATCACAACAAACGTTATCTCATAAAAGACCGGTCTGAATTATATAGTTATTCTAGTTTATTATCCTTATGTTATATAATATATATAATAATGATAATTATTAGAATTATCATTATTATAAATATTGGTATTCTAGTGAATTACTATTATTATTAGAATTATTAGTATAGTTATTCTACTTCATTATGATGATGATGATGATGATGATGATGATGAGTATTATCATTATTATTATTAGAATTATTAGTATAGTTATTCTACTTCATTATGATGATGATGATGATGATGATGATGATGATGACGATGAGTATTATCATTACTATTATTATTAGAATTATTAGTATAGTTATTCTACTTCATTATGATGATGATGATGATGAGTATTATCATTATTATTATTACAATTATTAGTAAAGTTATTCTAGTTCATGATGATGATGATGATGATGATTGTGATAAGTATTATAATCTTTGTTATATTATTATTTAATATTATTATAAATATATACATTTTTATTTTATTTTATTTAATCTAGTTTCTCTACATTACTCTGCAGAGATCAAACTAATTCACTAAAAACGGAACATAAAGGAGGAATAAGTGTCGTAAAGTGCGACTATGCCTGCTGGCAAATTTTAATAAAATACAATCGCTTTATTATATAAAGTACTTTATATATACTTTGAGATTTGATCCAAATGTAAAGTGCATTATAAATGAAATGTACTATTATTATTATTAAAGTTAAGAGTTGGGAGAAGGATCACGTGACATCTGTGAATTCTTACCTTTCCTTTGCGTCGAGGAAGGCCTTGGCAAAAGGGTTGTGCTTTATTTTAAGAGCAGTTATCTGAAATATAAAAAATGTAAAAGTTCTACGACATCAGACGCCCGCACCAAAAACACGGTTTTCTAAAAACCTGATGTTTTTTAAGACCCCTCTCTGCCCACCCCTTCGTTCTGGTACGCCGTTACTGCGATGAACTGCGTTTCCGGAAACAGGTGGCTCGTGATCCTCTTCGGGCCTCCCACGCGCACGACGTGCACGCGCGGCTCGTATTTGTGCAGAGAATTCAACATAATCTGGAAAAAGAAAACGATGCACGTGACGTGGAATAAGGAGCCCTCTGCGTGAGTTGGTGATGAAGACCCCACGCTGCTCGTACCTGACCTCCTCCGTTGAGTTTGTTGGTCAGTTTGACTTTACCGAAGGACACCGGCGCCTTCATCCAGTGCGCCCCGAAGTTCGGGGAGTCCGGATGGATGTAGACGCAGCTGGGGGTCTGAGGTTCGGGTTTGCCCCCCGGGACCCACTCCGCGTTCGCATATTTCCACCTGTGGTCGTCGGTGGACACAAAGTCGAGCAGAAAAGAATACATGGCGTTGGGGTCCAAACCCGACACGTTGACTTTCAGCACCGGAAACATGCGCCTTGAAAAAAAAGATGATAATAATTAGTGATTAAAAACTGCTGAGTCTGGTAATTCTCTGCGATCGCTGTCTTTGGTCTGGGGGCTCGCGCGGGCTCACCTGCCGTTCTTTGTTACAATCATTTCATTTGTGAGGTTCTTGAACTTCTGCCACAGCTCGTTCTCATCCAGAGAGACCCTCAGCTCCTTCTCCGTGGGGTCTCCTTTCTCGCTGCCGGCCTGCAGCTCGCTCTCTACCGCAGTGAGGAGGTGGTCAACCAGGTACTGGGCGGCTTTCCCTGGACCCTCTCCGGCGCCTGAGGCCATCCTGTCCAACAGCTCCGGGTCTGACGGGTCGTAATCCCCTCCGGATCTCCGTGCTCCGCCTCTGCGCGTCATTATATACCGTGGAGAGGAGCCGCACGTGGATGGCTGCCTGGAGGTGGGACGGCCGGCTCGTCTCCTCTTTGATCTTTTCGGGCTTCACGGCGATTGGCTGAGATCAGACGGATCTCTGACTTCCACAGGATGGCAGCGTTTGAATAAAACACTTTTAGCCTCCTTTATTACATCAACCTGTAAATATTGACACTTAGATCAAAGTCAGGCCTGCAGAAAGGAATCTCTGAGAGCCACCAGGACTTCAGCCCCATCAGAGGGTCTCCACAGAGCCCTACCAGGGTCTCCACATGTCCACATCACTACTGGGACAGAGACTGGAATCTTCTCAGTCCCGTCCACCTGGATTATCATAGTTGAATGACCCTTTAGGGATTAATTCGTTTTTTTTTCTATTCTATTCTATTCTATTCTATTCTATTCTGTTCTGTTCTATTCTATTTTATTCTATTCTGTTCTATTATTTTCAAATGTGATTTTTGTATTCTATTCTACACTGTTTTATTCTTTTCTGCTCTACTCTACTCAGTCCTATTCTATTAAACTCTACTCTGCTCTACTCTACTCTGTTCTACTGGACTCTGCTCTGTTCTGTTCGGTATTCTATACTATTACACTAATAGAGAGAAGAATAAACGGTTCTAATCGAAGAACTCAAACCAATTTCTCCTCACGGAAACTTACAGAGGTCGTAAAATAAACCACCTCAAACACGTGGAACATATTTCTGAAAATATATTTGAAATGCTGCCCTTTGTCAAAGATGTGTAATATTACATACACTAAATATTAAACTAGGCTTTTTAGATTTTAGTTTTAGAGAGAAGCCCTTCATACCCACTGTGAAGTCTGGTGGTGGAACTCTGATGCTGTGTGACTGTATCTCATCCAAAGCAGCTGGACATCTTGTTAAAAGACATGGTTCCATGTAACATTTTCTGTTTTTACAGTATTCTCTTTCATTTCTATGTGATTAAATACGTAACGTAAAAACAGGTTGATATTATAGCTGTCTTCATTTTATGGGCGGAGCCATGTTCCAGTGACTACAGTGTGATGGTCATCTTATTCCTGTTGCCGTGGCGATCACAGCCAAAAACAAACGGTACCGGCAGATACTGGATGGCAGCTAGGTGTTAGCGGCCCGAGAGCGCTGTGATGCTGTTCTGCTGCGCTTTGATTGGTTTGAGTGACTGACAGACATGATGGTTTCCTCGCTGGTCCTGCCAGCTCAGGAGTCCGGCTCCAGGTCCGACAGTCTGGAGCTCACAGAAAACAGAGAACAGAGTCATTTTTTTTTTTTTTACATTATACACCTCAAACGTCTCAGGTAAACCTCGTCTGTCCTTCTCTCAGAGGAAGAGAATCTAGCTTGAGGGGATAAGAAGCATCAAACCTCCTGCTGGGCTGTGCAGGGGGGGGGGGGGGGGGGGCTCCTCCTAAAGTTCGTCTGTGGGGTCGTAAATACGCAGCTCTCATCTGCGGGTGGGACGCTCTACATTCATCCATCGTGTGTTTGCTCATTCCTGATTTTATCATTTCATCCATGAGTCTGAGCTGAGCTACTGAAGCATCAGGTGTCACAGCCGGTGTCTCATCCCCCAGTCCTCACACCAGCCCTCTTCCTGAGGTGGAGCAGCAGCTCTGTCGATTAACGCTAAAGAGAACAATCCTCCAGCTCCTTCACTTTCTCCTCACCTTCTCCTGAGGGGGTACTGGAGGGATGTTCAAAAAGCAACAGAACAAATATTGAATGTAGAAGTGCACTTTGACCCCAGGTGGGTCACGCTGGGTATTCCCGTAGGAATCCAAATGCAAATCATCTACCTTTAACTTTTATTTAAGTATAGATGTTTTTCATTATCACCACACAGCATATCTTATTATGTGAGCGTGAACCCTGACCCCTCAAAGATGTCTGTGGGGGTCTTTAAGACTCCTGTCCTGTCTGACCGCTGTTTGCCTTCCCCTGCTCTCCCCCCAGCCAGACTCCGCCTCTGTCTGCCCCGGTCCATTCTGACACCGAGGTACGAGAAAATGGGTCCAGCATGTTTGTCAGAAGGCGCTCACCTCAGCAGTGAGGTACCTGACAAAGGAAGGACAGCTGGTGAACGATGGGGTCACAGGGGCCTGAAGCTCAGTGGTGTGTGTGTGTGTGTGTGTGGGGGGGGGGGGGGGGGGGGGGGGGATCAAAAGCTGGCCCATTTGGTCCAATCCCACAGAACCGCTCCTGGAGAATAAATACCTGAAAAAGTTCATGTGTCTGATTGAAAAGGATGATGAGAAAAATGAATAAACCTTCAAAAATGCATTCAATGGAACAAAGGCGTTCTGAAGAATCAACCCTGGACCGTCCAACATGATGATGATCCGGAAGGATCAAGGATTTTTCCATAAGATAGGATTTAATGTCGGTAGGTGCTTCATGTATAGAGTTTCATTTTAGACCCACAGAGACTTTAGTGGCAGGAAGAACTTTATTTTGAGAAATGTCCGTTGCATTTTTTTTTCACATTCAACTCTAATAGTTCATGTTTGACCCACTAGGGGGAGTTTTTTTGTTTTTGTTTTTAATGAAAAATACTGTAGACAAATCTGACATTTCATCTGAGGAGTTCTATCCGGGAAATCGCTTGTACAACGCAGGGGATTGGGGACTTTTCGGGGATATACCCTTGCTGTCAGGTACAACAGCGTAGGTTTAGTTTATCTCTACTTCTGGGTAAATGGAGTTGTTTGCTTGGAGGCCCGTAAACCTTGAAATGAACAGAACCTCTCCAAACAGCTCAACATCTGCTGGCATGAAGTGAGACCACCGGACCGATCCCTCAAACTCTTTTGTAGCGGACATAATTCTGACATTTTTCCCCGTCAAGTTTGTGGGAGCCCGTTTGCGTGGGTGAGTTTCCACAACTGCAGGGTCCGACTGTGTTTGCTCATCTCAGCTCTACGTGAGCGATCCAGTCTCCACCTCCGAGAGGTTCCACGTGAAACAAGCCTTCAAGTGGAGCCGCTGTTTGTTCTGAAAGGCAGCGCAAACAAATGGACCCTGACTGTTTTTACCCAGGAGCCTCTGCAGCCACCCGCCGTCTCTCTGCCCCCGATCACCAGCCGGATCTCTGACATGTTGTTCCTCACGTTGTCAGAATCTGTGCTGTCAGTCTTCACTAAAAACAACATTTGGAACTGGAGCCTGGAATAAACTGGACTGGAGGCAAAAATCACACCGAGGTTTCTGGCACCAGTGGAATCTGTGGGAGGTGCGGGACAAATAAGTCTGATTCGTGGAGGCTCCACCTCCAACTTACAGGACTTAAAAGACCTGCTGTGAACATCTTGGTGCCAGATATCCCAGCACACCTTCAGAGTTCTGGTGCGGTCCATGCCTTGATGGCTCAGAGCTTTTTGGTGGAAAAAGACAGACCTCCACCATATTAGGAAGGTGGTTATAATGTTATGGCTAATCAGTGTATTTGATGCAGCCTTAAAGGTTCTCAAGCCAGAGGTGACCTCGCTGCTCCTGGAGGTCAAACCTCTCAGACAGAGATAACGAGACGGGACTTCTGCTTTCCTGCTTTTGGACATGAATGCTGCGGGTTCTGGACAAAGCCCACCAGCTGAAGGCAGGTTTGTGGGACTTCATGCATGAGTCACCGAGCTGCAGTTTGTAGAAGGCCGGCTTCCTTTGTTCCTGAGAAGAAGAGAAAAGAGAGGGAGGCAGACAGTCGTGGACGGACGGAGACAGGAGGTTGTGGGAACGGAGGTTTAACGTGATTCTTCCTTAGTTCAGAGGCTGGGAACCAGAACCCACAGAACAAATGAGAAGTAAACACACAACCACAGGAAGCCATTAACTCCAGTAAGGACCAATTAGGTCCCAGCAGGTGTTCCTGTCTCTGCCTGCTTTAGTGGAGCCTCACCTCTGGATCTGAGGAAACGTTGGTTTCATTTGCCCAGTTTTTTATTATATCTTCTGTTTGTCCCTCCGCCGGGTCGGAGTCACCGGAGGGACAAGTCCTTACTCCTGGGGAAGCTGAGCTTTTAGGAGGGGGGGGGATAAGACAGGGTCTCACCCACGTGGGACCCCCTCCATGCAAGCTCTCCTGAAAGTTTATTGTTCCTTTCACACCTGTCAACAGAGGAGACAGCTGTCAATCAAAGTCAAACATGTAAGGAGAAGGATAACTGTGTTTTTGCATCTGTTGTATTTGCAGCACGCTCACAACGATATCTGAACATGACTGGGGGCCGTGATGGATGATGGCATTAATTATATATTTAATCAGGTTGATGAATCATGAGATATAATCCACACGATACCTTCTCTGCAAGCTCTCACCTGTGTTTTGTCAGGGGGAGGAGTCTTGTTATACATGCTCTCACTGAGTCTTTACTTCTTATTGAAAAATGTGAAAGAACCTGTTTATAGTGTGACCCAGTGGTAGCAGGTATATGCTAAAGAGTAGGGTGCGAAGGATGGAGCCCTTTGCGACCCTACAGGTCAAAGGAGCCGCTGGGATGGAGACATTATCCATGGCTATTAAGAAAGCCCTACTCAATAAGTTTTTTTTTTTGCGGATTAAAGCCTGTTAGGACGCCCGACACGCCTACCGAGACGAGAGACGTTCCGCTGAAACCGGCGAGATACCATATTCACTTCATTCACTTTTATTGTTTTCTTAATTGTGTTCTACACAATTTGCATCTATTGTAAATATGTTATTACACTATTATGGATGTCATTTAAGTTGAAATATTCCTATTCCCTTGTTTTAATATTATACTAGTGGGAGATTTGAATCTATTTTTATGTTAATGACCAAAGAAAAAGATTTGATTGACTATCTGTTTCCGGTCTAGGGGAGTGCTTGTATTTTGAAGGATAGAGCGGATGTAAAGATGTAGTTTATAAAAAAACACCGGTTACACTATGAAAGCCAAATAGATTTTCACAGCCGTTAGAAATGTCTTTCGAAGGTTGTACTTTCTTACTTTAGAGTAACTTCCACGGCCTGTACTTTTTTACTTTTACTTGTGTCAAAAAGTTGACCGATACTTTTTACTTTTACCGGAGTATTTTCCTTTTTCACAAGTAACACTACTTCTACCTGAGTATAGAATACGTGTATTGTACCCCCCTCTGTCAAAAATAAAATATATTCTTATAAAGTACCACCCAAATCTGAAATAATCGTGTCACTGCTTGCTGCAATTACATATGTACCTTCATATATTTTACAATGCCCGTTTTATATGATGTAACGGAATAAAAGATGTCTCTTTCTCAGAGCTGAGCTTTAAACATTTATTATAATGATCTTATCTCTCCGTTTCTTCCAGTGCAACATCTCTTACCATGTTCCTGTTGGCCTCTAGATGGCGCTGGAGGATAATGAACTACTACACTACTGATTCACTGCTACAGAGGAGGAAGTGGTGAAATCAACGATCAGAGCGATAGATTAATCAATAGTTCCTGCTAGATTTCGACTTTTTTCTTAGATCGGATTTTTTGTGTGAGGCTGTTCACATTACTCTGAAAATGAAAAGTAAACGGCTCATGGCCCTCCGCTGACACGCATGCGCAGAAGAATAATAACAAAGACGTCACACGCAGCACGCTGTCAATACGGAAGCAAAACCGAAGCCACTAAAGTTAGTTTGAACGCTTTCGTATATAGCAAAAGTGTTTATAGTTATGTTTATAGTATAAAACGTGATGTTTATAGTGCTGTTATTGTGTTAACAGTGAGGTTATAGTGATTATGGCGCTGTCACTAGTGTTTATAGTGATGTTTATAGAGATGTGAATAGTGTTAGTAGTGATGTTTATAGTGTTTGTAGTGATGTTTATAGTATGTATAGTGAAGTTTATAGCGTGTACAATAATGTTTTAGAGTGAAGAGCGACTCTCGTCGGTGCAGCCTTGTGATGAATGTCGCTGGAAGATGACGTCAAAGTCGTTGTGATTTTGATAGCGCTGCATGAAATCTTACCTGTGTCTAATTTAATAATAAAATAATAATACATTTAATTTATAATGCACTTTACATTTGGATCAAAGCTCAAAGTGCTGCATTTTTAGGACCCAATATGGAAGTGTCCCCAATCGGAACTGGAAAAAAAAAATCAGATTTCATGTGGTTTGTGCTGTTAGGAAAAAGTCCTGGCTTGATGTTGTTGAATATAGTAACATTGATTTGTTTTGCTGTGTTTGCTTGTTTCAATACATAGAATATAAAGCAGCTATAATTACAAACAATATTAAGTAAACACAAATATTCTAATCAATGAGTACAGACTACACATTCTCAATAAAAAGATTAATACACTAAGTGATAGCCGTACATCCAGAGTGTATCAACTGTAAAAACCCAGTTTGGATTCTGTGGGAGTGAATCTGTCATGGTGCCCTTAGAATTACAAAACAATTCATACCTGGTCATTTCTCTCTTCTGCCAAGAGCTCTTATCAGCAACACTCTGTCCTTACCATATACCCAGTCAAAGAATGGCCTCAACTTAATGCCTGATCTTCAGGATTTTGAAAGAAAGCCATTTTGGGAAGATATGACCTGCTATAATCTCGTTGGTAGACAACTGTGTTCCAATGTAAACCAGATGAAGAAAGAAATCAAGAGATGGTTCACAGCAGGACCTCTTTAAGTATGGGCCGATGCCCCCTGGTGGACATTAAAGAGAACCGCAGGCGGGCCACTCGAGATAAAAAAAAAGATCTCCCATTAATACATATTTACATTTCAAAAATTTTTTATCTGCTCTTACCTTGTAGCACTTTGAAATTTGATTTAAATATAAAGTGCGTTTTAGATAAAATGTATCATATTATTATTTAAAAAATACAGGAATAAAATATATGCAAATATAAAGAAAAGGAAAGAGTCCGATCTTTAATGGCATATATAATATAAATTGTATAGTCCAGTTAGAGATGTGCAAAAGTTGTCAAGGTGCAGATGTGCAGTAGTGCTATTAGAGGAACACACATGCTGTGTAGTCAGTTGGTTATCATCAGATACACACATTGTGTGTTGAGAGGTAGCAGAGTTCTGGGTTTAAGACACAATACATGTACAAATTGATTATTTTATCTTCATTTGATTTCGTCTTCTTTTTTAATTTTCAGATTTTTTCCAGTGGTTCTCAAACTTTTTACACCGTGTACCACCTCAGAATATATCTCTAAGTACCACCATTACGACGCATGTTAAAATACAAAAGAAGAAGTAGGTAACCCCATTCAGCTATACGTATTTCAAACAGGAAAAAAATATATTCCCAATAAGTATCTTATTTATTGTCGACTAGTCTGCCACAAGAACACTCTGTGCTAAGTAACACTAGAACTGTCACTCAAACTCTTTTCACTCCTTCACGTGATTATAATGTAAGGGGCAGCAGCTAATACACATAAAGTACACACACATACAGTACACACATGTACAGTACAAACACATACAGTACACACATGTACAGTACACACACATAAAGTACACACACATACAGTACACACTTGTATAGTTCAAACATATACAGTACACACACATAAAGTACACACACATAAAGTACACATATGTACAGTACACACACATAAAGTACACACATACAGTACACACACATACAGTACACACATGTATAGTTCACACATATACAGTACACACACATAAAGTACACACACATACAGTACACACATGTACAGTACACACACATACAGTACACACATGTATAGTTCACACATATACAGTACACACACATAAAGTACACACACATAAAGTACACATATGTACAGTACACACACATAAAGTACACACATGTACAGTACACACACATACAGTACACACATGTATAGTTCCCAAAAAGATAAAGACGCCTTAACTTCTAATTACGAGAAAAAAATCAGGGAATGAGGAGAAAAGATCTGACGACTATGAGCTCATGATGTGTCTTTGAGTGGGACTGGGTCTAAGGTTTGAGATCATTATTGACATGGAAATGCGAATCATTATTGTCCAATTTGCATATGTTCTGAGGCTTCCGATGTGAGATGTTTGAATAATGTTTGCAAGAAAACAGCTCTATTCAAGCATTGTGTGAAGTTTATACATGTGGGAGACCTTTATCTCCAAGAGTTTTGGGCCATAATCTTTCATTTGCCCGATTTAGTCCAAATTTGATGCTTAAAAAACGACCGAAGAAGATCTACATGAATGCAACATATTTTAATCTCAAGGGAGGGCTTTTTAGCTTTGGTAAAAACATTTCTTAAAAAAACACTTCCCAAAAGAAAAACTTCCTTAAATGTTTATCTGTTTCGTCGCAATTCGGCGCAAATGCATCGACTCAAGTAGAACTATTTTTCACATTAAATTTCAGAATTTCCATCAGGGAATTGCTTGTGCAGCGCAGGGGGTTGGGGGCCTTTGGGGGATATACCGCTGCTGTCGGGGCGACTGTTTACGCGTAGGTAAATAGAACGTTTAGCTTCATTTTTTCACCAAAAACAAAAAGCATATAATCAGTCATTTGATGGCAAACATTCAAAATGAACACATTCGTGATAAATGGTTTTACTGGAAAGATAGGATATGAAAAATGAAAGTAACATAGTAAAAGTAACTACATCTGTCAGACAAATTCAGTGCAGAAGAAATAACTATTTTATTTTAGGTATAAAGAAAAAATACCTAAAACGTGTTCTGAAATAAAAACGTACTAGTTTACTGTACGCACATGCGCAGTAGCCGCTCACCTGACGGGTGGTGAGATTCAGCATTGAAACGGTCATCTAACGGCCCCGCCTCCTGTTTATTTTCACCAATCACATCATGATGGAAAATCATTGAACCAATCAAATCTGTGAAGTCCCTATGCAAAGCTTTAGACACGCCCCTTAAGAGGTTCCACAGACAAACAGTGATCATACTGTCCCGACTGTGCCAGTTTTTGGGCTTGTTTTCTGCTAGCGGTTCATAATTCGGCACAGTACAGCACATATAAATATATAAACCGTGTCATTTCATTATTTATGATAACAAGACTAGACTATCTGACGGCCGGCATAACAACATCCCGCTGTCGGACCACTGAGCTGGTTAGCCTGATAACGTTAGCCCGATTATCTCTCCGGTCCTACTGCCCTTTGTCTTTATAATCAACTAGCTAGCAGGACTTTCTGCTTAAGCTGAAACCGGCTTTTACCTTTTTACATTTTTTCGCCTGACAAGAGCCAAGCAAACCAAGATAGGCGGCTTGGGAACCAGGATGTCGAACCGAGTGGTGTGCAGGGAAGCAAGTCACGCCGGGACCTGGTACTCTTCTTCGGGTAACCGTCAACAGACCACCGTCAACGTTAGCATCCCGATGCTAGCTGACTGTTGTTTCTTCTTATCACGTCACTGTGTTTGATTCCGTTGTGTCGCGTTTTCTAATTTCACCAACCTCCGTCATGTTGACACATGAGAGTGTCAAGTATCGCTGGTCACAATGGACCTCGGTACCGAACCGTAGAGTTGTAACGGTAACGCCAATCCAGTTGATGGAATGTCCGCTAACTTTGCTAACAGTTAACTAGCTAGCTATTATTGACTCCCTCATCTCTGGTGTCCTATTCGCTGCTGGCTGGTTTTCACCCGGTCAGCATCTCTGCTCGGACCGTCGAACCAGGCAGAACATATAAACCTCGACTGTTTTCATATCAGGACAAGCAATCAGTGCCAACCGAGCAAATCGGACACCGGCGTACTTGGTCAGTGTGGTCAGTGTGGAACTCCCTGGCCTACATTCTATCCGGATTATATCTTACAATTCATGACAAAGACGGGCGACAACAACCATTTCGACCAGAGCAGCCGGTGCTGATGTGGTATTTCTGGTCTTTGGCCTCGACTGGCCAGTTAGGGAGTTATTCCCTGGTGTGAAACAAAGCCCTAGGCAGGGCAGAAGATCTAAGGTTCGTGTCGCACCCCTTCCCCCATTTCAGAGGTTAGTCGCTGGTTGTTCGTCCTGAAACCAACAAACCTGTCTGTTGATCCCACCGACTGAACCCAAACACATGACAATCACTGACTCCTACAGAAACCCAAACGATGTTAGTGTTGTCCCCATTCCAACAACCTCACCTCAAGCCCAATGAACTAACAGCTGGTAGTATTCACTCAACTAATTACTTTACTGATCGAATCTGTCTTTCCTGTAGAGATAACGCTGATATGAAATTAGCATCCTTGCTTGGAAGTAAGATAATCAATTTCCTATTGATATTATTATCAGTTATAGTCAATATATTCTATTGTGGTAATAACCAAATCACACAGGCTCAGTATGAGAGATTTTAAATAGACAATTGCAAAATCAGATGTTGAGAAAAAACAGATCCAACGTTCATAGACTTAACTTAATCTCAAAGGTTTTTAGTTTTTTTCTGTTGAGACCTAGGTTTGAATCGCGGCTCAAACTCAAAGCTGTAATCATCAGTGTTAGACACAGAAGTTTTTTGATGCTATTTCCTCGACCAATTGAACCAAACAAGATCTTTTCAGGATAATGTATCTGGGGTATATCTGGAGGAGGAGGAATGAAACACATGCCTGAAAGGACACTCTACCCACAGTGAAGCATAGTGATGGTAACTACCATGTGTGGTTAGTTAGTAGTTAGTAGTGTGTCGTCAGCCGTCTACCACATTTGGTTACTTTAACGGATCATATTTTCGGACCTGAACACTTTAAAGGTTCATCTTTGTTTGGGTTTAAATTGAGATGACGAGGTCTGAAGCTTCCAATCCTGGATGGCGACCATCATCATTGTGAATATGTGGCCTTAAGAGGCGTCCTGGAGAAAAAGCGTTCTTCTTCCAGCATCCAGCCTGTTTTTCCTCATGTAGTGGTCTCATGGGACGTTGTAGACCCCTGATATAGTGGGATCCATCTCCAGGTAGTATCCACCTCCAGATTTGACTCATGACACCGTAGAGCTGGTGGAACTGGAGATGACGGATTGATCATTTGTAGTTTGTTATGAGGAACCGCTCTCTGTCAATGTTCCGTTTGTTTTCATTGACTCTCCTTCCCTAAAGTATTCACCATGTTCTACTTGACCTCTTTGTGCAGCGAACCCACGGGACTGAGCTGGCAGACGACTAAACAAACGATCATGTCTTTTTTTTTCTCAGTCATTGCTGACTTCTTATTTCCAATTATTTAATAAAAGATTGTAAACTTAAAACCTTTTTCTATAATCAAAGTTTGGAATTAGAGCTGCATAACTCCTCCCCTTCTGCATTAGTCCACAAATAGAAGAGAAGAATAGAATAGAACAGCCTTTATTGTCAATTCACAGGGTACAATGAAAATATGGGGGCTCCACCCAATCAGTGGGCTCGAAAAAGTATAAAAACACAAAGCTATGCTAAAAACAGAAACAGAGACACTTGAAGTATGTAAAGGGAGAAAAAAAGCCCAAATGTATAAATCACCCTCATCTTTTAAAGCTCTTTATCGTCCATCTCCTCCCACACTGCATAAAATCTACTGACAAGGTTACAACCACTGTCAGGCCCTGAGGAGTTTTACAGGAACATCATGATGTCTGTCCTCACTGTGTCAACAAGATCCAGGACAAGATCTGAATGCATCCACTGTTGGTGTGTGACGTTTTGGTGCTATCCGGTTCTTTCCATTATAGAATAGGCTGCCAGTCATTTTTATGGTTTATCCTTTATATATCCTTTATATACATTTGTGAAAATGTGACTAGAGTTTGACAAAGCTCATGAGTTCTCCGGAGCCCAAAGAAACCCAAACACTCTTCATTTACTGAAGATGATGAATCTCCAATAATGACGCTCCAACTTCCCGAAGAAAAGGTGTGAGTTGATGGATGGCAGTCTGGAATGTCTATCCATCAAAACAAACATTCTTTTCAGGAAGTTGTCAGAATTCATCTTCATCTGTAGTTCTTCAGCCCCGTCTCTGAAGAGCATCTGATCTTTCATTTTCTTCATCGCCAATATCACCATTTTTGACCCTGACACCTCTCTTTTTTATCAATTACTCTTCATCTACTATTAAATAATAAGTGACGGGGATAAATTAAATTCATTAAATAGAGATATACACAAATATTCCTTTTGATTGATGGTCTAGTTGTCGTGTTGGCGATCTGAAATTAAACTTTGTTTTTTTCTACCTTCTCAGGATCCCAGCTCAACGCACAGTTAGATGACTGGCTGTCCAAAGCGCAGTCCACCATCAGACCTGCTAGAGCCATCATAGCGCCGTGAGCACACACTGACGATGGAGGGAAAAAACAACAATTTGAGGACGTGAAAATGCAACTAATGCTCTTTATCTCTGAATGAACGTGTTTTTGTCTGCAGACACGCTGGCTACGCCTACTGCGGCGCTTGTGCAGCACACGCCTACAAGCAGGTCGATCCCTCTGTTACGTAAGTCATTCAGTTTTCCATCTGAGGAAGAAAAATTATTTCTTGTTTTTGGTCAAATTTTTAAATTTTCATTTCCACTCGACATTTAATAATGTTTTCTTTAATTTTCATTATGTGGACAAAGTGAAAACTTGGGATTGCTTTTTAAATAAAATGGTTTGGAACATATAATGATATTCACATTTATACATATAAACATTCGCATTTATACCTATGTCTACAGGCAACCATTTATAATAGAAAATAATAATAAAAATTCAACAATTATAGTCCCCCCCCACAGTCATGCACAAATAAGAATATTCTCTCACCTACAAATTCCCCTCCCCCAACAAAGCTTAAACCCTTCCCTCTTAGACACAAAAAAGATCCTTCTACACACAACACACAAGCATTTACACACACACACTAAAACAAACACGTCCACAAACAAGAACAGAGAAGAAGGGTTCCTCTAGGCTCTGTGTCGACCTCACGAGTCTGATTGATATTTCCTTCCTCTACAGGGATTCATAGATAGTTTTTCTTTATTACTGTCAACCGACATTGTCCTTTCAATGTTCAGGTAATATTTCATTAATAAGTCTTGGAGAAATGTTGGAGACAAATGCGAGTGCAGACGGTAAAAGAGGTTCTTGTGGTTGTTGTGTGAACAGACTGAATGAAATATTCTGTTGCCCTCCAGTCGTAGGGTGTTCATCCTGGGACCTTCACACCATGTGCCCCTCTCCCGTTGTGCCCTGTCATCTGCAGAACTCTATAGAACGCCTCTTTATGACATGAGAATTGACCAGAAAGGTATTCACTCTTTTCACTCTATATCTTGTAATTTTGTATTGATTGTTGGTGCCTCTCATGTTAACACACATACAGACACACACACACACACACG
Source organism: Lophius americanus (assembly GCA_037951165.1). NCBI lineage: Eukaryota > Metazoa > Chordata > Actinopteri > Lophiiformes > Lophiidae > Lophius > Lophius americanus. Next base: position 1,429,608 of record JBBDHG010000012.1, on the reverse strand, counting down.
CCTGAGGGACGCCTTTAATGAACATATTTCCTGAGAGCCACGCCCTTTTTTCAGCCATTCGATCTCATTGTCCTCTAAACAGCATCTTTCATCGTCGTGATTGTTCTCCCCCCGACAAAATGAAACAGGAAACAGTCGCCGGTTTCTCCGTTATCCTTCTCTAAACTAAACGTACTGGCCTCGGCACATTTACACCTTTATTAACCAAAGTGGGCGTGCCTTGTCATAATTGGATTTCCACGCCTATTCCATTTTGTCTGGTTTCTGTGGAATAACTATTTTCAGTCTCTCTGAAGGGTGGTCATCTTTTCTGGAGAATGTCCCCCACAACTATCCATTCAGGCCTCTCCAATCTTTACACCTATATAACTATTATTGTAAGGATGAATTGTAATAATAATAATAATAATAATAAGACATTTAATTTATAACGCACTTTACATTTGGATCAAATCTCAAAGTGCTGACTGAACTGTGACAGTTTGTAGTTTTCCACGTTTCTTCTGAAAGCGGCTCCTCTTCTCCAAAGCACATATCCCAAAACTTTCTTTTTTTTCTTACTGGCGGAGGTGGTAAATTGCGGTTATTGCTATAAAGTGGCTTTATTGAAAAAGGTTATGCGTGACTATAAGTACTAAGCTCGGTATCGACACCCCTAATGTGGGCGGGGTCTGTCATCACATGTCAGATGACTCGTATTCAACCGGAACCCGCTTCTGTTTTCCAGTTTATGCCGAACTCTGGAAGACTGGGATGTTTGAGCGGATGAGTATGCAGACGGATGAAGACGAGCACAGTATTGAAATGCATCTGCCTTACACTGCTAAAGCCATGGAGAGGTAATGGAAGGAAGAGATTTCCACTAAATACTTTCACCTCATACAATCAGCCGCTCACTCATTTTCATCGTTGTGCTGATGGAACGTTGGAGGAACTTCTTGCTTCACAGGACATTTCTGTAGCTTCAGGTTAGAACAGTGTTGCAGGATGAAGACCCGAAAAGATGTTGACTTGATGTATATAATATATGATGATAAAATATATATAAAAATAAATAAAAGGGAAAATGACTCCATGTAGCTGAAGAGAAGTTTGCAGAAGCCCATGATATTGATTCTAGAAGACATTTTCTTTCAAAGATTAAATCTCCAAATTAGTTTTAAAGCTAATGTATTCAATCTGAGGTTGAAAGGTATCATGTTGAGTGTTCTTCTGAACAAACATGGTGTTTACAGTCAGCGTTTACCCAACTGTGGCCTTCCTCATGGTCTCTGCAGGCTTATTGCAGCAAATCCTGTCTATTTACTGCCACCTACTGGTCACTGACATAGTTACACTGTTATGAAAGGGGAATAGTGTACAGATGCACAAAACATGGATCTGCTTCCAGAAGCGTCAGAAACACAGGACATCAGAACCTTAACAATTAAAGCAGGCAGAAGAAGAGTTCTTAAAGGTATTTCTTTGTTTTTCATAGCCTTAAAACTATGTTAACCAGAATCTCAGTACAGGGTCACATGGAAGGTTTGATAAGCATAATCGATTAAAACCCTCTGCTCAGTTTGCACACATTAAAGGTTGATCAATAGTTTAATGTAATCGGCCTCATTCAGCCGATTGTGTCGGGGTTTAATGCAGGCGTCGTACACGCACACCAGGCGTGAGCTACGGCGGCTCTGAACATCTCAACAGAACCAGAAAACACATCGTACGCCATTTAAGACAGCAGTAAGACCAAATAAGCTGATGAGGAACAACCCAGGAAGCCCCAACTTATAACCCCACACAACATCATATAACATAAGATGGACTGAACCAGACTTGTAGAAGTTTTTTTTGTTTTTTTGGAAAAATGTTACTAGGAAGTTGTAATCCTTCAAAATAAAAGCACCTGAAATAGATTACTGGTTATGATTTTCAAACTTGAAAGAACAAAAATCGGTATGACCAAGATCCTGACAATAGGGGAAACATCAAAGGTCTTTTCTTGTATACTTTGATCCTTGTATCCTTTGATGTTTCACCTCAAAGGATCCTCCGCCTACTGCCTGATCGGCAGTAGGAGGAGAACCAAACACATTCACCTGATGAAGTTTAAACTAAACATGTAGTTTAAACTAAACTCAAGAGCAGAGGTGCCGCCCTGGGTGCTCATGGTAGGATGAAGGTAGGATGAAGGCCACGTTTGCTCTTGAGCAGTTATTTGAATCCTGTGATTTTTCAGCCACAAAGATGAATTCAGCATCGTGCCGGTTCTGGTGGGCGCCCTGAGCGAGTCGAAGGAACAGGAATATGGGAAGCTGCTCAGCAAGTACCTGGCCGACCCGTCCAACCTTTTCATTATCTCATCGGACTTTTGCCACTGGGGTAGGCGCAGACATTATCGAATACGATTCTGAATGACTTTGGTGGAAACAAACACGTGTGACCCGATCCAGCGTCGGACTGATTTCTGTTTCTTTATTGAAGGACAGCGGTTTCGCTACACGTACTACGACGACTCCCTGGGGGAGATCTACCAGTCCATTGAGCACCTCGATAAGATGGTAATCACAGGGAGGTGTCTGACCCACATGTTTGCTCCGATGTCTCAGTGACCGGCATTTAACCCTAAACCAACACACGCACACACACACACACACACACACACACACACACACACACACACATACACACACATACATACATACATAGACATATTGGAAGTCTAAGTAATGCTTATATATTTTTTTGTTTCACACATTCCTAAACCCTTTGCTTATATTATATTTCTTAACCATCTTATTTCTTAACACTTTATATATATACATATTTGTTGTATAACATATAAACATACATGTACATACATACCAAAAATAATAATACCTCCGCATGGAGGTCGACTAAATCCTGGTATGTGAGGTTATCTCAAATGATCAACAGAGTTAGTTTTAGACTTATAATTCTTAATGCTTCCTTCTGCTGTCTGAAGATTGGATTTGTTCTGGTTCTGTGCGTTTCCCCGTTACTCCCACACAGGGGGTTGTGTCTGGGAGTACAAGAGAACAGTTTGTCTGACACGCTGTGTGAATTAGATTATTTCTAGCCATTAATCTGATATAAGAGCTACATCTCAATAATTCAGCCCCTAAATAATCAAGAAAAGATGAAAGGAAACTCAATTATATTGACAATCGTGACATGACAGTATAACAAACCCAGTAATCTGGTAATTATCCCAATGTGTGGAGATCACGGCGCTAGAAGAGCTCACACTTTCACTCCAACAATAAACCCTCTATTAAAACAACATTAGATGACAATCTGAAGGCATGAGGTCACATGGGACTTCTCTGACCGTCTGTTCCTCTGCTCCTGAAGGGGATGCAGATTATAGAGCAGCTGGACCCCACAACTTTCACCAACTACTTGAAGAAGTACCGCAACACCATCTGTGGGCGTCACCCCATTGGAGTGCTGTTAAATGTAAGTAATGTTTAATCTGTCTCATGGTACGATGGAGTTCTGGGGGGAATTGTTCTCCTGATGGCCGAACATACTAGATGGTGCTGAAAGATCCTTCCTAAGAATTCTCCAATGTTCATGAGAAGGACAAAAATGTTGATGACATCACAAGCCCCGCCCTCATATATATAGTATGTACAGCCCTTTGTAAAATGTAAAAGAATGTTTGATCCGACTAGAGGCGCGCCGATGGATCGGCACAGAGGCCTAGTTTGATGTGATCAGCAGTCGGCCGAGACCGCCGGGTGTTGGTTACAGGCACACTGAGCGTTAGCTACCACGGCTACAAACGTCTCCCCAGTAAACCGGAAAACAGCAGAAAACACTAAGACCTCCGTTTGTAACAGGAGGAGAACAGAAGCTGTGGAAGAACAACACAGAATAAACATTCTGTACAACGAACTTAATCACACATCAAATTTAATCCCCCCGAGGGACATGGCTCGTTTCAAGAAGCTAATGTTAGCAATGTAAAATAAAACCGATAAAAATCGTTGTGGGCCGGTCAGACTTTCTAAAGATCGGTGATCGACAAAGACAATTACAGTCGGTGAACCTCCTGATCTAATATGAGTGACGGGATTTTAAATCCCTGACATGTCCAGTGGGAGCAGCCTCCTCTGACTAACAGTCTGAGCCTGGGAGAGGAAGAGCAGTCATCTTCGTCATCTGGCAGCGAAGCGCCGGACAGACTCAGCCGCTGCGGCGGTGAGGGTGGGGGGCTGTGTGTGTAGCCTAGCGTGTCATGCTACATGGTGTGGATCATGTGTCTCTGTTGTCGTTCTGCAGGCGGTGGCGGAGCTCAGGAAGGCGGGTATAGAAATGAACTTCTCTTTCCTGGACTATGCCCAGTCGAGCGAGTGCAGGACCCGGCAGGACAGCTCTGTGAGTTACGCTGCCGGCGCGCTCGTGGTTTATTGAGGATACCTTTTTAATCAGGGGGGCACCGCAGCATTGTCGCCTGCCCTAACTATGTACCGCCATAACCCCCCACCCAGACGCCATCCCCCCCCAGCCCACGGCCAGCCAAGACCGATATTAACGGAATGGACCTAGACGCTCAATGTCAAAACCGCCTCCATTGTTTGTCTCCTCTGCCTTTTCTCCGACCTCCTCAGTTTGAAGTGTGTCTCTGAGTTTTCTGCCGTTTTGAAATGATGTAGGAGGAGACAGAAGGAGGCAGAAGGAGGCGTGCTCCTCACTTGGGCTTGGAGTAAAAACATTTGGGTTTTTACTGAAACTGTAGTGGACATCACGTTGGTCCTGATCAAACCTTGGATTTTAGTTCTGGTTATACAATTCTTACGTTTGTCGGTCTGTGACCCTGTAAAAAAAAAAAAAAAAGTCAGATAAAAATGAAATAAGTGTATTTGACTGCTTCATGTTACAGCGACCCGATCTCTGAGGACGGCGGCGCCATTAACGGCGGCCATTGTTCTGCATAAACACCTGTTGTAGTTTGTTAACAAGGGCTGCACCCAACGAAGTTCACTAACACCCCCCCCCCCGCCCCCTGTACAAAGTCAATCACTTTATTAATCATAAACTATTATCTTTTATTCACATTTTATTCCTTTTTGTTTCTACCTTCATTGAGTCTTTGTTGTTGTTGTTGTTGTTGTGTTGTTGTTGTTTTAACATGATGGTATTTACTCCAGTAGTGGGTACAGTGGAACGAGCGGCGTTGTCCGTTAAGCCCCAACGCCGTCAACGTTGTTCGCCCATTAAATCCGATTGCGGTTATATTGGCGTCACATTAGAGATGTTTTATAACGCCCAGTCTACCACTACAGAAATATAATCAAAGCTGGATTTTGAGTTCTTTCTTCAAACAATGATGCCTTTCATCATTTTTTGGTTTACACTTGAATTTCTGGGAGACCTGAGCGAAGACCTTCATTTTTTTTCCGGAGTCTGTTAGCTGACTCCCAGACGCTCCTCTTAAATATAATCCGCTCGCTCAGAGGCGAGTAACAGTTTTGATTGAGGAAAGATAAAGGTTAATGAGAGGATGTGGGACGCCGTCCCGGTTCAAAGGTTACGAATTGTGTCGCGTCTCATTTCGGCGAATACAACTCAAAGAAAAAAAGTTAAAGACGGCCTTAAGTTTTAAGATCTGGACGAAACCAAGAATCTATTCCTGGACCTGACGGATGTTTCTCCCTGTTGTATTTTAATGTTTGTGTCTGATTCTGTTTAGAAATCACTTGTGTGAACTTTTAGGAGGGAGGTCGTGTCGATATCGGCCTTCTCTTCGAACTACCCACGTTTTCACGAGACAACTGCGAACACAAGCTGAATATAAAACCCAATCCCTCACAGCGACACAGTTGGCCTTCATGGACAACATGACTGGGCTTCTGCTCCCGTTGTTTGTATTTGAACATACAAGTACATCTCTGGCCAGCAGGAGGCGCTGTAGCCGTATTCAGCTGCAGTGTCTGTTAGTTGAAGGGAAACCAGTGAAGCATGACTCACTGCTATTGTGCCTTTTACCGCGTGTTCATTCAGAGCTCACGCTCACTTTTAGTCTTATTTTACAATGTGTCCCTTCAGTTCTTCTTCATCCCTCCTCCTCTGCTTCAAACCTGTCTCCAGCTCGCCCAGCGCTCCGACTCCCTCAGCTGTTGGTCCAAAAATGGCACCAGCTGTTCTCTCCTCTCTCCAGCGGGGAGGGGTGTTCTGTTTACTCCACCCCCGACTCCTACCTGTAGAACCTCAACACTGTTTGCTTTCTGTTTACAGATGGCTGGTTTGTCTCCAGAAACTATTGTTGTATTCGTTTTTCCTGTTTGGTGAATAAGAACTCACGCGTCACAAACATAAACGATGCCACTTCTTCTACTCCCTCATGGAGTTCTTTGATCTCAGGTTCCACTGACAAAGCACCCCTAAAGGCTCTTCAGATAAGATCATGGATTCATGTTACACAGATGAGTAAAATGTACTGAAAGCAAGTCTGATGTCCTGTCGTCTTCTTCTGATGCACCAACATACCCCTTTTCCACCAAGCTGGTTCCTGGGCTAGTTTGGAGCCAGAGCCTGACTTAGCACCACTTTGTTGCTTTTCAACAGCCTAAGCACCAGCTCCTGGTTCTCAAAACTGGTGCCAGACAAGAACCAACTCTCTGCTGGTCTAGAGCCAAGAACGGACTATGTCAAGGTCTGGGGGCGGAGCTATTGTGACCAATAAGACCGGCACAAACACTGAACCGTTTTTTTTTTTATAAAACAGCAGAGCGAGTTTCATCCGATAAATATCAGATAAACCTTTATTAGTCCCACAACGGGGAAATTGCAGAAAACTAGCAATAATATATAAATATAAATATATATGTATACATTTTTTTTATTTTAAAATGAATGACAAGTGTAGTTTTATTTAGGCTCTGGATCTTAACATGGGCCTGTAAAGCCAGCACCTGCATGGAGACGATGAGCTCCTCCTCCGTCGTCGTGCTTGAGTACGGCGTGGGCGGTGCTGGTAATCAGACGGTGACGATATACGGTGACGTAAGGAGCTGGAGAGGGTTGCTGGGTAGAGGGACATCCAGAAGTCCCTTCTTAGCCTGCTGCTACTGCGACCCGACCCCGGAAAGCGGAAGAAGATGGATTTACTGAACTGTTATAAGAATTAAATTCTATTTGTGGCCAACAGCTGATCCCGTAACTTTATACGCACAAAGAGATTCAGTTTGAAACAATCTGCAAAACAAGTCATAAAATAAAAGAACCATTCTTAGATTCCATCACACATATGATGAAAACGTTGAATCATGAGACGACGACAGGAGAAACAGCATCAAAGTCAAAACATGGATTTTTCATTAAACTAAATAAATAAAAACAGCATGAATGTTGGTGTTTACAAACGGCGCTAGTTCACGTCTTGTATTATATATCGCACATCCAGTACTAGATTTGCCGTTTCTACGGCGACATGCAGAGCGTTGAGTTTAGCGGTGAAGGAGTCGAGCACGCCACAGCGCTCAGCAGCGTCTCCGTGGGGCGGAGCCGGGCTGAACGGTTGGTATTCAGTGTTCAGAAAAGTCCAGTTCTGAGTGGGAGAACATTCCATCAGTCCACAGCCACAGAAGCCCAAACTGTCCTTCAAGTGTTCCTGAGACCCGTCTGCAGGCAGAGTCCAGTGGTGAGCATGAGACAGGTCCATTAAAGAATCGCCTCCTCCGTGCCCCAGCGATGATGCCACAGCCTCCAGAGAGCGGCAGAATCCCTCCACGCAAAGAAGGTACTCCACCCGTGAGCAGTGCAGCACCGACGCCGTCTCTGCCACGTCATCCACGCTCTGCAAATATGCCACATCCAAAACGTGTTTTAATGAGGTTGTTGTGTGGACACGAGGAAGGAATAGTAATGGTGGGCGTGTTTTACAATAAACAGCAGAACTCACCTTGTGTCTGACATAAGCAGCCAAGTGGGTCTCAGTACACCCGCCTCCGAGTAAGACGGACGGGTCCCTCAAGGTGAGCCTCAGCACGTGTTCAGTCTTCTCGCACAACACCTTAAACAGACATCGCAGCCGTCATTCCAGGCAAGTGTGTGTGTGAAAAGTATATTATTGAAAACTTATCACCTACAGGATACGCTTAAATGTAACTGGGTAGAATTTCATGTAGATCAATCCTGTAGTTCTTCTGTGATCTCACTCACAAACAAACAAACAAATGCACAGAGGTGACAACAAAACCTTCCACCTTGGCAGAGTTAAGACAAAATGTCTCCATGTGGGCGCTGCAAAGAAATTACACAATGCCAAGAACACTGGTTTTCTCATATGATCACCAACATCCGTACTAGTTGTGTGAGTGGAGGGAGTTATCTTGTCCTCACTGCTACTCTTTGATTCTCTGATGACATCAACAAACCAGGCAGGGAGCAGAATCTTCCAAAACAATGTTTATCTTATCTTCAATTCAGTTTTATTTAAAATGTGTTATCCCTGGACATTTGATTCATCAAGATTAAGATTCAATTCTGTAAAAGGAGGTGAGATAACACTTCATGATGGTTCATGACGGTGTTACAGCAGCATACAAATAAGGATTACAAACTTAGTGTAAGAAGAGACATTTTTAACTAATTCATGATTTTTAAGATTGTGAAATTTGGATTCAATCCAAATAGAAATCCTGATCCACCAGATTTAAATATTTTCACGTGGGGGGGATTCGCTGAGATGTGGTTCCAGCACAATGAGTTTCATGAGTTTATCTTCTCAGATTGATGTGAAACCCCCCACGCCGGCTGAACAGCCCCCATTTCCCCACCTTCAGCTCGCTCAGCATGGACTCGTTCCTGTGACAGAGGATCATTGCAGCGATCACAGAATCCCCCAGAGGCTGAAGGTGCAGCATTTTCTTGGCTCCAAAGTGCCTAATATTGAGATTCTTCAACTTCCCGTAGGCCCCGGCTGGGATGGCGGCGTTCAGAGTGGCCACAGGTTGGGCACCTGTTTAAATCAACACACCTACTATAAGACCACAATGACGAGGTTTAAATAGTGGATCACATCACGTAGAGGTCTCAGGACACCAGGAGGCCTACCTGTCAGCTGAACCAGGGGCTCCATCAGGGCGATTCCCACTCTCTCTACCACTACGGTTCCATGAGTTCTCAGGTACTGCTGCAGAACAGGATGTATGACCTTCTGGCACACAAAGAGCTTCACTCCATCTAAGACCACCTGCTTGCAGAGCTCCAGAAGCTGATCCAGGATCTGAGAGTCTGTGTCCACACCTGAGTGCACCTCAATGATCCCATCTCCCAGCTCAGAAAGGTCTCCGGCGAGAGATGCACTGAACAGCACCACCCGCAATTCACCTGAAGGTAAGTTCTCAACCTCACTGAGGCCAGAGACATCAGGAATGTCCACCAGCAAACCCGGGAACACCGCAGAGTCCATCACAGAGTGGCCTTCAACGGAAACGGTCACTACCCTGCCGAGGGTGATGACACCCGGACGCTCACAGGGGACAGTCAGCAAGAAGGCTCGTACCGTCAGTCTGCTGATGTGGAGGGCTTCTTCTCCTGTGAGCATGCATGCTGGTTTGCTGGAGATGACACTGCGAGCTAACTTGATGAAGTTCTGGCTGCTGCAGAAGTCGAGCTGCACTTTACAGCCACAGTCGTCTCGTTGCAGGTAAGCGGCGCACAAAGCCAGCAGGTGTTTGTTGACTGCGATGACCACGTGTTCCCTGAGAGCAGAACGCTTCGCCTGTTCAACGAGAGACAGACAGAGGATCGCAGCGAACAGACCGCAGTCACCGAAACGGGAGACGTGGTTGAGAATGGATGTCTTTATCAGATTGACGAGAGGCTGCGAGGAGGAAATAGCTGTGAGGAGAACGGAGGACGTCGATGTTGTCACAACGTGTCCTCCGATGTTGTTGTGGACGTGTTTAAGTCTACCAGTCGGACCGAAACACGACCTGAGAAGCTGCAGAAGTAAATGAAGCTTGTTGCGAATATCAGTGTTTTCTAGCGGGTTATCCGTACAAAGCGCTGGGCACTTCTTGGCAAGTAGAGACATATTTCAAACGGCGATTAAAGAAAACACCGTGGACTAACTATCGACTGCATACCGTTGAAATACGGGTTCACTTACGACAGTATTCCTAAAACCGTTAATGGGATTACATCTATTACAAATGCTACCTGCTTCTTGTTAAGCTGCTCTGTGTGCAGCATCCCCGATATTGAGACTTAAAGTATTGCCTAACCAAAAAATAAAATTATCCGATTGACCATTTACCGATATATTAGAATTCAAACAATTATTGTTTTTCTACGAATAATTTGTGCTTTTAAGAATAATTATTAACGGTTTGACACATACAGGCACATCTACTAAGAAATCCGTTTCCGTGGAAACTGTCCAGGCGTTGGGTCCTACTGGGGTCTTGTTTCACTGACAGTCGCATAATCACGGAAGTCTTTCCTAAAAGTGTTACTGTGTCGACAAATAGTCACCCTAATACTCTGTAACCACACATAACTACTATCGAATATACATATATAAATATTATTATAGTTTTAACTATAGTACCAATCCTAATTTTTCTTCTTTTATTTATTTGTTTGTTCCAAAATCTGTCTGTTGGTGGACTACAAACGGGATGTGACGTCATTTCAGGCGACTTTCCCGTTTGACAAACATTCAAAACTGTTGGCGGTATGTAATCGATTGTAGATTTTAATGCATTTTAATGACATGCTAGCGATGAAATTGCTCCATAACAAATTTCACAGGTTGCTTTTCTGACGTTTGAGTTGGATTGATAGTGGTATTTTGAACCGATAGACTTGTGGATTAACCCCGACGTTAAAATCCAAAGCTGATCAAAACTGGAATTATTGTAACACATGCAAGCTAGCGACATGTGAACAGGCTATGTTGATGTGGTCTAAGTTGGTTTGCCCACCCGATATTGATTATGTAGTACACACCGATCAACCAAAACATTATAACCCTCACTGATTTTTCACATCAAAATGTGTTTGGATCAGCACTATTATACAAAACCTTTCTCTAGGAAATTCAATGTTGTGTATTTTGAAACAAACCACAAAGTGATAAATATCACAATGAACTTCTTTTTGTTTCGGGCATTATTTTTTAGAATTATTAGAATTATACGTAGGTGCTCATCAAAAGTTGGAAAAAACAATGACATGTTATTGATGATATTTGGTCATCGGTGGGTGATGTTTTTGGCTACCTAATGGGATGATTGATTGAACTCTTCTTTCAGGTGAAGCTAGCTGTCGACTCTGTTGCTGCAATGGCTCCTCAAAAATTAGTTCTTAAGGTGAGTGAAAATGAAAAATACAGTTTGCAGACACCAGGTGGAGTGTTATATCAAGAAAATACACTGTTTTATAGTGTCCCATTGACTATTATTGTACTACATTCTCATCTAAGATGAGAAAATTGCATATTTATACTCCATATTTTTTAAGATCGACAAAATACTAACTGCTGGGATCACCTAAAATAAAATAAATTGATCTGTATGCCAAAGTGTGCACATTAAAGAATTAGAAGTATGTGTATTCGAGCCAGCATTCATGATCAACAACATGGTTTGTGTTACCCTGAATGTCCTGAACAAAGACTCCATAGAACATATGACAGACTGAACGAGGTTTACAAAGTTATTGTCATTTAATTTCATTAGCTCAGAACACATACACAATGCCCACCAGCTTTACTTCCACTGTAATCCTTCAAAATTAGAGCACTTTAAATACATTACTCATCATGATTTAAAACTTTTCAGAATCGGCCAAAAAAATTGGTTTCAGCCGGTCCCTTTATAAAAATCAGTGATCAGTGATTGGAAAATCGGTTTATCTCTTATTATGACACGTTATCATGAAATTTCTTTTTGCATTTACGTCCAAATTTATGAGTTAGATTTACTTTCTCTTGACTCAGAATTCAGATGCATAATTTCTTACCTGTGAAGAATGCCGTATGGATTCAACGCCCTCGGTTAGTTTTCGACCCCGCCTCCCGCCCAATGTCATCTGAATTAGGCTCCAGCCCCCGTGACCTTAAACACAATAAGCGGTTACAGATAATGAATGAGTGAGTGATCCTAATTAAATGTCAGTAAGAATGAAGTTTCCTTCGGACCAGCAGGAGTCTTCACACGCCTGTCCAAAGGTGACGATTTAATCAAAATATAGTTTTTTAAAGGCATGAGGGTCCTTCTGATTTTTCCGATTATCAGCGCAGAATTAAGTTTTCTTTCTTGATACCTATCTCAGAATTCTGAGATAATTAACTTGTTGACTCAGAAAAACATGTCTTATGTCCCTCCGTCCACTAGGGGGAGGTCGAGTCACACGTTTCAACCGTCTTCCCACCACATCCTCATGTTGACGTGAACCCATCACAACATATTATTCAGAGTTTCTGGGCACCTTTTTCAAATCTCAACAGACTCCCTGTCGGTGAGCCTTTTGTTAATTGGCACAGCCAGGCAGAAAGAGGAAGCTGGTTCTATTTTTAAAGCCGAGCTGTTCATCCTCCGTCTGATGCTCTGTCAGGAGTAATGCACATCAGATGTTTTTGTTAAGTGCGGGAGAAGCCAGCGGGTTCTCTTTTGTTGTTGTTTCATTTATTGAGAGTTTTTGGACGACGGCTGCAGATTCTGCACTGATCCCTCACATCCACCATGATGCCGTGTTGTTTTCACCCCTCTTTGTTCATTCCGTGTGCTCGCCGACGTACAGGCTACCCCCTTAGCTGGTTGTAGGAGAGTAGAACCCTGAAGGTTTGAGGAAGGTTCCTTCTCACCGGACACTTCGTGATACCTTTGGTGTTACTCTGAGAAAAAGCAGCCAGCCTCAGTCAAGTATGTTTGGTGGGGTTCAGTCCAACCTGCTGGATTCCAAACGCTCTCCTGCTTCTCAAAACAAACAAGGCACTTTTTATTCAGGAATGGATTAACTCCTCAGAATATACATATAAAAAGAAAGGAAGCAGGAGAATCTGTGCAGGGACAGTCTTTTAATAAAGCTTTGTCTGCGTGGAGTGCGAGGATTATCGAGGCAATTATGAGTTACGTCCCTGCGTTCAGCGCGCCACGTTTAGTAGGTCGTCCATCACTTTGTTTTATGAGTCTTTCTCCGACTTTCAAAGCAGCTCCCTGCCCGGACCCTGGAACCACCGGAGGGGCTGGTATGCACCTTCTTAAATGGGCTTAGAATATAGAGTGACCTGCCACTTGTCAGACCTCCTGAAAAGAGCCTGCAGACTCAAACACTGATCCGCCGAAGCGCTCGCTGTCTGCCAGAACATTACTGATGCCGAGCTCCGCAATCTGCCTTCTATTAAGCAAGACGCACTGCTCCTTTTTTCTCCTTTTCTTCTCAGCTGTGTAACGTAGCAGGTTGAGACAGTTTTAAAATAAAAGGCTGAGGCATCCCAGAGCGCTTTGATGTCAGAGGTTCATGTGCTGTTTGGTGTTGTTGTCGCCGGTGGATGAGCTCATATCAGACCACACATCACGCCTCTGTACATAATCATTGTTGTCTGATTACAGACAACAATAGACAATCACACGGTTAAGCAATAAAAATGTGCCCTTTCATCCCAGCGCCGCCCCAAGCTGCTGTACGGTATTCTCTTTTCGTAATGAGGCCGTACACTTCTTAGCCATTCCTCTCTAACTACCAATTTCTCATAGGATTTGTGCTTGACTTTTGTTTGCCGAGTGTTACCTGGAGATGTTCCTGTCCGTTCTTGCTGCTGGAATTCCTCTCTTGGGTTGTGTCTCTTTTTATCGTCTAATAAAGAGCGCTCAGGTGTGCTAACATTCACCTGAACCCGGGCGGCTTTGCGTACAAAAACACTTCCGTGTAAATAACGTTCACCTCAATAATGATCACTTGGGCTTGAACAACTGGCCAGGAACATGGAAGAGGGGAATGGTTTTTACTGAACGGGGGGAAACCCAGGTGACTCACAGTGAAGCAGAGCTGGGAATGAGGCCCATAAAGCCTGAGAGTAAGGTTGCTACACCCATGGATCTAAAGAGCTCCCACGGGTTCTTTGTAGAGAGAGAGAGAGAGGGAGAGAGAGGGAGAGAGAGGGACAAAGAGAGAGTTGGAGAGATGCAAGTTTTATTGAGTGAGACTGCATCTGCTGCCCCTTCTCTCCCTGTGTAAACATCTGGGGCTGGTTAGTGTTAGCCTCTGAGCTAAGTGCAGTCCGAGAAGGTCTGGTTCTTATACGCCGCGATAGCAATGGCAAAGGGCAGCGAGGTGGGGAGGCTCCTTAAAGCGTTTGGGCCCGGTGCCCAGCCTGGAGCAGCTCAGGCGGGAGGATGGAGAGCCGGGTCTGGGAGAGAGAGATAAGGAAAGGTAGAGACTGTTTTGGGAACTGAGAGTGATATAGACCAGAACCTGAGGACTAGAAAGGGAAAGGAGGCGTCACCGAGCTCGAGAGAGGATTTGTTTATTTGCGGACAGAACATATGAAGGAATGTTCTCATGTCATGCTTTGGACTTTATGTGAACAGCATCGACTGTGTCTGAAGTGTTTGTTTTTCTGACCTCTGACAGGAGGTTACGTCTTCACTCCTGTGTTTGTCTGTTTGTGTGTCTGCTTGTTTGTTTGTGGGCAGGATGATGGAAAAAACCACGGGTCCGATTTGCATGACATCTTACCCGGACCTAGGTTTTGGCGTATTGTAGAGGCGATTACATTTTGGTTACCTTGAGTGTTTTGCAGCGTTTAAAATAAACTACAAATAATTAGTCTTTCGGAGTAGTGATGTCACAATGTGGCTTTTTCTGCCTTTGATGTTCCTAAAGGGCTGGAGCTTGGGGTTCCGTTCAATTAGATCCATTTATTCTTTTGATGTTCCTTCGGGTCAGGAGCTGGGGGATCAGTGAGCCCAACAGAGACGCTGAAGTGGAAGGTGCAAGAGTCGAGCGGCTACAGAGTGTTTGAGAGATACTCAGAGAGTTTGTTGGAGTTGTCGGTAGATTTAGAGGCTGGCAGTAAGAAGTTGAACCTAGGGTTCTGTTGTACCGAGGCGGAGGTTTGCGCTCTCTGATTGCCTTTTCTAGCTAAACCTATTTTTGCCCGGCGGGTCATTGATATCAGATTGGCAGTGAGGAGAATTAGGATAGAAAAGCTGAGCTTAGCCTGCAGGAGGACTTAGTCCTATTCATTCCCTGTGTGACAGCATGCACAAGAAAAAGACGGCCCAATAAAGGATTTGGTATTAAGTAGCGCTCCCGGCCTCCTCCCTGTCAGCCTTTAGCCCCTGTTTATAACACTGAAAGCTTGTGGCCCATTTACTCACTCTGAAAGGAGTAACTTCCTCCAGAACTTGGCTCTTTGTCAAACTGTCCTCCTCCAGCAGCGGCGGCTCTCTTACCTCAGATGTGTCAAAGCAAAGCAGACAAAACAGACTCGCTCTTCAATGGGACACCTAAATAGTAGAGTTTTAGGCCCCTCCCCCATATTGTTGAGACTGTGATGAAGGGAAAGGGATTATAGAGGCGTTAACGGTAAGACGCTTGTTTGAATACTTATTCATTTATTGAGCATAGAGGATATTTTAAACTACTCTCAGATAGCTCTCCGTCAGAACCTAAGGGCCTGGAGGTTCTTCTACTGCCTACAGAGTGGCTGACGTCCAGCAGAGACTTTACTAAAGAGGGGCCGTCGCTGCTCTTTAACGTGGAGACATGGAGGTCAAAGTTCAACCTGGAGAGCCACAGGTCAGTCTTTGTGCTCGGAGCCGACAAATTCAACAAATTCAGACCGCGTGACGTGATTGTTGTGGAAGACTTTTTTGAAAAGTTAACGTCTTTTAAAAACGCCGGGATCGATTCATTTAAGTGTCACAGCCCCGACTCTAAGCTTGACACTCGGTGTGTAGCAGCGTATTCACAGCTAAACACTATGTCCGCTTTTTGCCAAGCGCATTAATTGTTTTCTCATTAGTGTGATTGAATTAGCTTCCATTCCTCGCAAAATTCCCTGGTTCTGAGAAGCCCGGAGAATCACATGCTGTTTTTGTGTCAGAGGCAGAGCGGCGTTTAGCATTAAGGTCCAGTTCGTGTCTGTCTGATGAAAGGAAGTTTGTCCAAGGCCTGCTAGATGTCTGGCCCTCAGCCCAAAACACAGACTCAATCAGAAAGCCCTTCAGACGATTCGATCCGCTGCCCCTCCCGCGAGGACGGATCAGCGCCACTCACTCTTCTCCTCCTTCCAGGATATTGATTAACCAAATTACCCTTGGGTTTCACTTTACAGCATTAGCTGGGCTAATTCTGAGCCATGTACCTTTTGAGGCTCCCACATGCTGTCTTGTGATTTCCATGGAGCAGAATGTCAGAAAGAACATTTCTATAGAGCGGCTCACCAGAGGTGGAGGTGGTTCCTGCACTAATGTCTGAGTTACTGCCTGCCTCTAAATCCACAACAACTCCAACAAACTCTGAGTATGTCTCAAAAACTCTGCAGCCGCTCATATCTGCCCCTTCCACTTCAGCGTCTCTGTTCACACCCAGCTCCACCTCTCAGGGAACATCAAAGGAATGAAATGAGCTTATTTTATTTTATTTCAAATGCTGTGAAACACGTGACATCCCAACATTTAATCACCTCTAGGATATACCGAAACCTGCCTCTGAGTAAAGTTTCATTCAAATCTGTGGCGTAGTTTTTTTCCGTGATCCGGCTCACAATAAACCCACCGGCAGAAAAAACACACCACCTCCTCGGCGGACCTAATGAATTGGTTGGATGTCGTCTCACACTGCCGGTAAAACCATCGTCTCTGGATCGGAGATTAAGCAAGGATCCATCCGGCGTGTGTCAGGTCCAACCTCAAGGGAACACTGCGGGTCTCGCGGTCGGTCCCTGCGTTGTGATTGACAGGGTCTGACCCGCTGGAGCCGGGCTTTCCCACAGCGCTGACTGTTGGAGGCAGTCAGCTGAAGCCAGCAGTCATGCGTGGAGCGCTCTGACACAAAGGCTGGAGGACGGAGAGAACAGGGATCTGTAGGGTTGAGTCCATACTGACGGGTGACGGGCTCACATCACATACATGAGGGGGTTTCTCATGAGGGGGCTCAGCACTTTCTCTTTGTTGGATCAGCTTTTTGTATAGAAGGGTTTGTTTGTACGGAGAATTTTCTCCTTAGATTGTTTAGACCTTTCTCTGTTTTCACTCCGTTGTCATGGATTTGCAAAGATGGAGTGGAGATTTGGAGCAGCAAGTTTCCAGAGAGACTCTCGGAGACATTAATATTCCTTTAGTCCCAGGAACAGGGATCAGAACCTGATCCTGGTCCTTTGGGACTGAATATGACCCAAAGGTTGATCTCTCATTGGGGGGGTGGGGGGGGCTTTCCTTCCCTTTGCAAGCAAAGATTGGCTTAAATTACCCTGATCGGCCATAACATTATAACCACTGGCTTCTGGTGAAGAAGTGAATCCATCATTTCATTACATCGGTAGCTGTAAGTGGGTGGGATGTATCAGACAGCAGGTGAACATTTTATCCGTGGGTCGATGTGTTGGAAACACGGACGAGTGTAGAGGTTCAGATCAGAGCAGCTCCAAAACTGCCGCTATTCATTTCTGAAAAAAAGACTTCTCTGATTGAAAGGTGTCAGAATACGCCGCTGGTTTTAAAGTTATGGCTGAACCGTGTATATAGTTCCCACATAAATGTAGAGGATTTATGCGTCTGTAGACCAACCAACATTTCCAAGTCCACTCTGCTACAAAAAGCTCTGGAATGTGTCCTCACCTGTGTGATACCTGTCTCATATGTCCTGCGATGTTTCCACGGAATCACTCCATGAATTCGTTGAGAGCAGATCCAGGTGAAGGAAACAGACGCACATGTTCTCACAAGAAGAAGAGAAATATTTGTCCGCCTAATTTGCTCAAAGCAAGAAAATAATCATACCATTAATCACAATGAAGGGCAGACATTGTTGTCCGTGTGTAATCTCTTTTTTCACGGAGCATATTTTCGCTAATTCCGCCAGCGGCTTCCCCAAACTTGACTCACATAATTGTGACTTTTCTATGAACTTTATTAGTAGAAGTGCGGCCATCTTTTCAAGATTATATTTCACAAACTATACCCGTAAATTCCAGCTTCACCAATCCTGACACAATGAAATGTAACCTTCTGAACTCCCTGAAAGTTAACGATACAATAACAATAATATAAACGTCTCAGGGCTCATCGCAGGAATGGAGGATCTGTCACATTGATTCATTAGTTTGTCAGTTTTTGTGATGAAAGCCGATGCCGATTCCAAGCCCTGATTAGTTCCTAACTAGGAATGAAACCTTCCTCCTCATCGATGAAGCAGAAAACTCAACAGAGTTTTGAGTTTTTTAAAATTACTTAAATTCATTTATTTGTATGATTTTTTCTTTATTGTAATAATTATTTATTTTCCTTATTTGATTAGTTTATTATTATCATTTATTTATTTAAAAAACTTTTCAATATTTCTTTAAAATTATTTCATTGAATTATTTTTGTTATAATGTTTATGTATGTATCTTCATACATACTTACATACGTACACATGTATGTGTTTTTTCTTCTTTAGAATGGACACACTGGTAGTAATGGCGTTCCCCTTCACACAAACCTAATCCCTGCTCTTTCGTCAGCCGGAGAACGATTCCAAGTCTGGGTTTGAAGGTTTCGCCGTTCCGCCTGTGATACTTCAGCCCGGGGGATGAGTCTGGCTCAAAACAAAGCTTTTAGTGTGCATCAGTGTTTCCATCTACTAAACGAATAAACTCTACAAACTCTGTTTGTAAGCGCTCTCCTCCAGCTCCGCGCCGTCGGCCTCAAATCTCTTCCCGCTTTTGTTTTTCCGCAATTTCGCTTCATAACTCAGTAAAAATATTTTTGCAGCATTATGGCTCCGGGTTTCAGGGCCGTACCCGTCGCTCCTCCTGTGTCATGTGGTGGGTGGTCTCAGTCCATCCGTTACTTCCATGTCCAACAAGAGGGGAAGTTCACACGAGACCCTCATCCATTTGCTCTCTGCAGCTGGCAGCTTTCGCACCCATGTGTAAACCATAATCAGGCCGGCCCGGGAAAGATGTGAAGGCAACTTAACCAGCCGCGGCATTTCTGGCCTCCCCGTCCCTCGTATCTTATTGTCACTGACACGATGACGTCGTGCTCCAGGAATCCCCTCCGCTCAGCCTTCTGCAGCGCTGGAAGCTGAGCGCGGAGATGCAACGACACTCAGAGCTCAGGAGTAGATCTGAGAAGGTCAGCGGCGCCCTGAAAGCAGCTCTTCTCTAAGCCGC
The DNA here is from genome assembly GCA_037951165.1 of Lophius americanus. Lineage (NCBI taxonomy): Eukaryota > Metazoa > Chordata > Actinopteri > Lophiiformes > Lophiidae > Lophius > Lophius americanus. Next base: position 1,410,257 of record JBBDHG010000012.1, on the reverse strand, counting down.
GCTGCTTCCTTGGCCTGCGTGACGCGAGGCAGCGAACGCATCCCAGCGCTCACAGAACAAACAATGTCCGTTTACGCCGAGGTAGGGAAATTGTTAGGAGACACACAGAGCCCTACTTTTTTGTATGGTTAGACAGAGTAGCAGGGGGGAGAGGACCACTGTGAGGGGCCTGGGGTGATGTTTGAGGACACAGGGGGGGTCATTGTGCCTTGTCTCGCTGTCAATCACCCACGCTCTGATGTCCTTTGTTGTCTTTGAGCTCAATGCCCCGCAGTAACCTGTGCCGTCCCCCGTCTTTGTGTTACAGTGTGGGAACTTTGCCGTCTTGGTGGATCTCCACGTTTTACCCCTGGGCGCCGGAGAGGACACCAGCTGGTTTACTGCCGTCCACGTCGAGGTACCGACCCGGGGAGGCGAGGCCTGAGTCCGAATCAGTTTGTGAGGGAATGTTTGGCGTCTGTTCTAGAGGGGGGGGGGGTTTCCCCAAAAGGCAGGAGCAGCGTGGAATCTGAAATGACTTTGAGCCCTCTGCCTATTCTTCTCTGGGTTTTCACAGTCGCAGAACTCTTCCCCACAGACCACCTCTCGCCTCACGGGCCTTTCACCACTTCAGACTTCTCCCGTCCCATTGTTTACATGCGTCTATGATCAGAACCCATCTTCTCTCCGCGGTCTGACGGCATGTCGCCGCTGTGACCTATTTGCACATCATTTTTGCAGGATGTGGCAGCCGTGGTTCGAGATTCCGTGGACCAGAGGGTGAAGCAGTTCACGGAGTTCCTCCACAGCAGAAAACAGCCCAAACAGAAGAAGGAGCTGGCGCCTGCTTCAGCACTTTTTGCCAAAGGTAACCAGAAGTAGAAACGGGTTTACAAAGTGTTGGGTTAGTAATGATGTCACCTGACACCGATATTCACGGATCATGGATCAGGGTCAGTTGTGTAGTTCGGACACTAGGGGGAGCGTCATCTCTGGAAGTTGTTTGGCCATAAATTCCCACCGCTGGTTCAATTTAGTCAAAATGTGCTGCTTAAGATCGACTCACGTTGATGATGTTGTATATCTTGTAAATATCTTATATATTATATATATTTTTTACTCTAGTAGTTAATTTTTTTAAACACAAAGGGGAACTCTCTTACGAAAAACACTTTTCCAGAAATAACTCAAACTATGTCGTGGATAATATCCAGTTTTGAAAACATTTCAATTTTGTATTTCTGACACTAGGAGGAGCTTCAGCTCCAAAAGTTTTTGGACCCTGTTTTCTCAACCGTTGGTTCCATTTGGTCCAAATGTGGAACTTATGAATGGACTCGAGGAGATCTATCATGTATATATATATTTTACTCCCAGTAGTTCATATTTTACTCACTAGGGGGAGATTCTTTTCAGAATAATGCTGTTCTGTTTTGCCCGTGGGTGTGCTCAGTGGGCTGAACAGAGATGCTGAAGTGCAGCTCGCAGGAGATGAGCGGCTACAGAGTACCTGACAGATACTCAGAGAGTTTGTTGGAGTTGTTGGTAGATTTAGAGGCTGGCAGTAACTCACACATTAATGAAGGAATCTGCAGGAAGTTTTCGTGAACCTAGGGTTCTGATGTATCTTGAACCCAGCACACGAGTGCAGATCCAATCCACTGCGTTGATTCTCGACAGAAAGCTGCTCACTTGTTTGTGCAAAGTTTATTGCTGTTCTATCGGTGGGAAGCCTGTCACAACTATTCCATAATCATCTGATTGCAATTATTTCAGTTGACTACAATTATTTTCATAATTGTTCTAATTACCTCAATTCATCTGCATAAATTTGTCTAGATCAAAGAGAAATGTCCTCAGTCTCTGTTTGATGTTCCACCAGCGCTGCTGACGGATGTCGTCTGGTTGCTCTTATTCCGCCATGAGTGGAGAGTTAAAAGTTCCTTCACCACCTCCGACTGTTTATCTCTTTAAGAGCCTACATTTTCATTGAGCGCCACGGCGTAAAATACAAGATAGATCTCCTCCCGTCGCACCATGTGCACCAATGTGAGACTAAATCGGACCAATGGTGAAGACAGACATCAGATAAAAGTCCCCCTAGTGTCAGAAATATACAACCAAAATTTCCCGGTGCTTCAAAGGCTCCGCCCACTAATCCCTCAGGGATGGGTCAAAAATTAGCAATAAATTCACTATGTTGTACTTTGTATGGCTGTTTATGACTAATAAAAGATTATTATTATTATTATAACATATCCACCAATTTTTTGAAGTTGCTGATCTTCTGATCACTGGCCACCGTCACCAGTTCATACGTTTGTAGGGTTGTCATGGAAAGTTTCGTAGTCGAAGTATAATTGGGATGGAGTCGATATCCTATATCCCTTTTTCTTCATCTGGTGAATTTGTATTATATATTGTTTTATGGAGACATTGTTATATCAGGGTTATTATGGAATCGTTAACGCCGCCGCAGATCCTTCGTGTTCCCCTTTTTTTAATGAAAAGTGCTAATTAAATACAGTCTGATTGATTGATTTCAAAATTTCATTTGAGGAGTTAAATGAGGGGGGCTAGCTTGTACAACGCAGGAGATCGGGGACGACAGGGTTGCTCTAGTTTTAGATATCTTGATTTCACTGCTGCTCATTCTTCTAGAATGCAGTCGTTTACGTCTCCCCTCTCTTTATTTGAGGTGTGTCTGTCATCAGTCATCAGAAAAGTCAACATGTCGGTTTTGGCCGCAAACCAAAAAACATTAGGCGGCGATGGTCCATTGAGCTCTACCCAGGAGTTGCAAAACTTCTTTAAAAAGTATTTTGTGGTTACCTTTTTTAATCTGGGAAAATAGATGTCGGCACTAGTTTGGACACGATGCTTGTCTTATGTCCAGGGTGTGAACCCAAGGCCAGCGCCGATAGTAGCTTTTAATCCGGCGCTAAGGTATTTATCTTGGCACTAAACGCTGGAGGGTAATCAGAATGGCTTTTATTTGTTATCCATGCGTGGGCGTGGGCGGTGTTGACACATCTTTGCGGCTGTACTTGTAATGAACTAGTTAACATTAAAAGTAGTTATCCTGACATAAATACACAAACCGTACAATCATAGACACAGACGGCAGTAAATTCTGATCTACTGTGAGGAGGCCAAACTGTCTATCCGGCCTTCAGCCACCCACACTCAGGTCTTTGAAGCAACGTCTGCCCTGGCGTCAGAGGAGCCCCCCGCCGCAGGGTGTCACTCAGAAGGGTTTCTCACAGGTGGCAGTTTAGAGTCGTTACCCTGGGCCCACTCAGCGGCCCGGTCCGACTGTGGCAGTGGGATTACGGGGGAGTTTGTCCATTAATTCTGAGGGTGCACTAGTGTTCACACACAGGCTGTAGGAGAGGATGATGTGGTATTATCAACGCACTTAGCCCACTTTACGACATTGTTAGGATTTTAAGCGGGTTGCGATAACACGCACCGCAAAATAGAAAAGAAATTTAAACTGCAAGTGAAGTCCCCACAGGAGACGTTTGTCGACATCCATTCTGTTCAGAGAGATTCAAGATGGTTTTATTTTGTGCAGGTAGATTAGAATCCTCTGGAGTGAATGGTGCGCAATGTGGAAGGAGAGAAGCGAACAAAAGGAATAAATGTTCACATAGTTCAGCCGCCCACACACAGATGCAGGCACACGCCCACATGACACATAAGAAGAAACAAATCAAACCTGTTTGGTGCATAAAAAAGAAGAATTTAAACATAAAAATAAGTGAAAAGGTTTCAAGAAAAGATCTGAGGAGTGTTATCTCACTTAAAGATGAAAAATGTTATTCCCCTTCACAGAGGAGGGAGATGATTATTCTACATTTTATTTATAGGCGCCTTTCAAAACACGCAGGTAGATGAGGAGTGGATGATATTGGGGGGGTTGAGGAAGATGATGAGATCAGTTACTTTCGTCTTACTTCAGTCGGATGTATTGGTTCAACCTGGATCAATGAGCGACCAGCACCGTCATAAGAACCTGTCAGGATGTCAATGTTACTGCAAACCACAAACTGTTTGCATGAAAGTCTAATTCAACTTAGTTGATGTCAAACATGAAAGTTTCTGTTTTGAAGGTAAGACCCGGGGGCTCACTGGGCTCGACAGAGATGCCGAAGTGGAAGGCGCAGGAGATCAGCGGCGCTAAAGAGTATTTGGGAGATAATCAGAGAGTTTTTTTTTATTTATTGGTAGATTTAAAGGGTTTAGAGTGTTTTTCCTTAACTTTTGGTACTGTCCTGTCTGGCGGAGGCTTTTTTTCCAGTTCATATTTGCGCTCTATGTCAAAAAATGCTGATACCTGGCATTCCTTATTCCTTAGTATTATGCTGTACTGATGTTTTCCCCTCATCCCCAAACAAGTGGCAATCCTACCGTCTACTCAAGCGAGCGTAGAGGTTGTGAGCTCCTCGACGGAGCCAGAGAGAGTCTGAGGGATTGACAGTGTTGGAGAGACACAACCTACCCGAGGGCTAGGTGTGAACAGGCTGACAGTGTAAAGTTACAGAAAGGCCCGTCTCATATTGCCCATGACAGACCGAGGAGAGACAGACATCTCTAATGATGGCGATCATCGACTGAGGCTCCACAAACATTTGTGCGCCATGATCCGCTAGACGCGGGGCGACTGTCCGTGTTCCAGCAGTGAAATATGCATGAACAAGTGATTAATCTCCTCCTAGCTTTGTCCTAAAGAATGTTGCCAGTGGAACTTGAGGCCATATTGCAATTTTCCCATTCCCAGAACATCAATAGGTGCGTGGCCTTGGGGCGGCGCACACAGCTCATGTGCTCTCGTCCTACTAAAGGTCTTAATTGAGTGTAATGACATTCCTGGTCTTTTCATTGTCCCGTGTGAGGTGGGCGGCGGAGCAGTAAAGGTGGAGTCTGACTGTGAGAAGTGAGTAAGCAGGCAGGAGCCATAAAATAGGGAGGACAGACTATAGGCTTATGGAGGGAAACCCAATAAACCTCAGGGTGGGTATTAAGCCTAGGGGTCGTCTACTCTGCTGGCAGGTCAAACGCCAACCTGCTAATCTTCACGGGACTTTCAGACTGTCTGTGGCCGAGAGCAGAGTTGGGTTTTCTCTGTGTATTAGTTTAGGCAGAAGAATTGACTGAATGTGTGTCCATGTGTCCCACATGGATCTCCTGGAGAGCAGAAAGAAGCTGGATGTCCTGGAGAGAGACATGTCTGGTGTGGTTGCCAACAGGGAGAAGGTGTCAGGTGGGGGCAGCGCCGCTGTCAGAACCAAGAATAAGCAGTGTTGTGGTGTGTTTGGGGGGGGGGGGGTCTGAGGGTCTTGTAGTTGCTGGTGTTTGAGCTGGTGCCAGTGTGAAATCACAGGGCTTCCGCCAACAGACAGCGGGAAGAACAGCATAACCGCTTCAGCTGTTGGTACTTCAAATGAGCCATCAACAGCTTTTAACATTCCAGCGTCCTTCAGGGCTAATGTTTGTATCAGAGTTATCTGGACGGGTTATTACATTCATGAAGAAGTAGGTGTGTGTGTGTGTGCGTGTGTGTGTGAGTGTGTGTGCGTGCGTGCGTGTGTGTGTGTCTGTGTTTGTGTGCGTGTGTGTGTGTGAGTGTGTGTGCATGTGTGTGTGTGTGTGTGTGTGCGTGTCTGTGTGTGTTTGTGTGTGTGTGTGTGTGTCCGTGCGTGTCTGTGTGTGCGTGTGTGTCTGCGTGCGTGTGCGTGCGTGTGTGCACGCATGTGTGTGTGTGTGAGTGTTTGCGTGTGTGTGTCTGTGTGTGTGTGTGTAGCACCCATGTCTTCTGCTTAAATACCTCCTCGTCATTTTATTTCTATCTCAGCCAAACAGGCCAATTTCCAACAGTCGACCCCATGCCCCCCTAATGTTTTTGCCCGGGCTACACAAGACTTCATGATTAGCTCATAGCGATGTGATTTATTTGTTTTTAGAGAGATGTACAGAGGGAACTTTTCCCACCAAACATTTTGGCTCCGGACAAGCAGAATGGACATGCGAGACTTTTGAAGCCCAGGGAAGTGAAGCTTGGGAGAGGCTTCTTGCATTCTTCCTGGTAGACCATGTTGAACACACCCACATTTCTCAGAGTAATTACGGATTGAAAATTAGGGGATAAAGGCTTCTCTGTGCATTGAGGAATACATTTTTGCCCATTGGATATGATATTTGAGTGAGAAGGCGGCGGTTATTCTCTGTGACAGCACCAAGATGCCACTGTTTTTTAAAAAAAGAACCCAAAAACCAGCCCAGCAAATAAATATCCTGTTTGTTCCAGACACGGCCCTCTTTGGCAACACAATACATGCAGCACAGAGCGACTGCTCAGGAGATTGTTTGCCAGACATTACTAATACACTTCTCTTTTTCTGTTTTTTTCTTCTTTAGATTAGATTTTGTTTACTCAAGCTGCTGATTGCCAGCTATCCTGATTTTTAATTTGCACTCAGTCTCGCATTGTTTGCCTCATAGGGGAAACTGATGTTGTAATAATGGCGTGTAATAATAGTGTATATATTTGTGTGTGTATGTAGAGGAGTGTAAACTGAGACGAGCAATTTTGCACGGATTTAGTTAATATGCCATTTCATACTGGCAAAGCACATTACCAGATGTCTTACGCCTACTAGTAGTATGAGTAGGGACACACGGGTCTCTCCGTGTGAAGCCCAGCTCAGGTGTGGCTTTGTCTGTGTTTTAGAGTCTCGCTACCAGTTGAAGGAGGCCCGGCAAAGCGGTACCTAGAGATCTATTTGGCCCGTGGAGGAGCTGGTTCCCCTTTCCTCTCCCTGCACAGGTGCCAGGGCTTAGGGGGGAGGGAACACCTGCCAGCCTGTTTCCCCATGACCACGGCAGGCTGGAGAGGCATTTTCCCAGGCTCCCCAGATGAATGGTCACTAATAGCCGTGGGAGAGGGCTTTGCAAGTGCTGCACAGTGTACCACTGACTCCTCTTGGCAGCCCTATGAAGTGGGCTTAAGGCAGCCCGGCTACAGCCATTGCAGGAAAAGCACAAGTGTTGCTCCATAGCTTTGCTGTTGGCAAATGTTTTTACGAATGACTGTCTCCCTCCCAACCAAGAATGCAGAAGATGTAAAAAGGAAATGGTCTACTTTCCACTTCCCCGACATCGATTTAACTCTATTTGTTTTGGTCTGTCCGTTCAAAGGCCTGAGTTCACAGCATAAGCTGTCTTTGAGGAAGGTTGCTGAAACTTCCTGTTGGTTATCCGTGCAGGAGAGAGTGAATACGACCCTTCAGCCTCTGACAGGGACAGTTAGCAGCGTTTTTCTGAAGCGGTGCTATTGTGACAACCTGTTCCTGCCAACCGTGTTTCTTAATGCCACCACAGCTATGGATCTGTGGGAGTTGCTGCGAGACCAGGGATGGTCTGTAAATAGAGAGGCATTCCTGCGGCAGCGTTACCTGCCCTGCTCCCTGTTACTGGGTGTGAGGCAGACTGAGATTAAGGCCAGGGGGAAACAGAGACCTGTGACAGGAACAAAGGAATTCCAAGGCCCATGCTGGAAATAGATCCTGATCAGAGTAGCCACTCCAGTCAGCTCGCCCCTCTCCCTACTCACCCTCAACCCCCTGGCCCCCGCTGAGAAACCCCCCCTCCCCTCTGGAGCTTTGTGGTGTTGCCGGTGCTGTTTAAATCTTCCCTGAAAGCCCCTGGCCTAGTCAGCAGCAACACATCGGGCAGTCCGACTCCAGCGTTAACCCCCTCTATTATTACACTTATACACGCTGTTTGATTTCTTTCTTTCTTTTCTTAGCTCTATCCCAACCCCATCCCCGATCCTGTCCTACTCCATCCCATCCACCCTGTCCTGTCTCGTCCTGACCCATCCCACCCTTCTTATCCTATCCTTTCTAATCCTACCCACCCTGTCCTGTCCCATCATATCCTGTCCCAAAGTATCCTGTCCAATCATATCCTGTCCCATCCCATCCTGTCCTATCCGTCTCACCCCAACCGTCCTATACTATCCCATCCCATCGGATCCACCTTGTACTGTCCTGTCCCATCGTATCCCTACCTTACCATACTCCACCCCTTTTTTTCTCTCTCTTAATCCTCCTCAATTTCACATCTTTGTTTTCTTACTTCCTATTCAGTATCTCTAGAAGGTCAGCTGCTCTTGCTTAGGACACAACCGCAACTCTTGCCATAGCTGTCACACCACAAACTTTTCCCATATAATTAGGGTCAGAGCACAGATCACATTCATGTGACTGTTCCCCTTTACCACAGTCTGGTCTGGGAGATGCCACACACTCTCTGGTACTTAAGTTTTCAGCTTTACCAGAATGCCCTGCTGGAGGAATTACTGAAATGTGTCAGAGGATATGGTTGTTTTTTTCTATTTCTTCTCCTTTCTTTGAAAGTGTTGGGCGTTAGTCATATGCTTTTGTGCTGTTTGTGTTTTCCACTGTTCAGGACAGCCTTGGGCCGCGTGACACAACAGGAACACAGATGTAACTGTATGCGTTGATGCTCTGCATCAGATTTGTCCACATAGGTTTAAATCTCTTCATCTATATGAAAAAAGATTTGAAAAGGAGATGCAGAGCATTATTCCGTTTTGCACAGGATGTTCTTCTTTATACCACCTTATCACCTCTGAGGGAGTCCCTGCTAAAGGAAAGAGCCAAGATGAAGCACCAGGGCTACCGGGGTTAATCTATTTACATTTATAAACAGCAGCTTGCAGACGTTCAGGCAGGCAGAGACAGTCTGCCTCCAGCGAGACCTTGACTTTAGTTTGAGATGAGCAGAACAGTACCTAACCCAGTCCACAAACTGCCCTGCACAATGTTGGTCAACGTGAGCCCAGAGAAGAAACAATGCCGTCTGAATCATCCTCATTACCAACCCTCTCTTAATATAAACAGCAGCAGAACTTTGAGTGATTTGGGTTCATTTAGATAAAAGTATAATCAAACAGACCTTTTGCGTTGTGACGGCGTTTCTCTCATCAGATTACGTTTCTGAGAACTCTACTTTTCCCCCCTGATAATTGTTATGTGCTCCAAAACGCTCCCCACCACTTTAGTCACATGCTGCATTATGGGTTGGCCTGAGCTACCATGCTGCGGCGTATTTTGTAACTGCGATGAAGGGGTCACCCAAATGTTAAATTGAACACTCATGTGCAAATATTGTTTCAGGTGGACGTTGTGCGGGACGATAAGGCACAGCGCTCCGCTACAGTCGTAGGTACAGTTACACACAGAGTGTGATGTCCTTCCAGGAAAGCCCCGACTTACAGATGGGTGACTTCCTCTCGCTCTCTCATTCTCCACCGCTCCGACGCTCTTCCTTTCTCCGAGCCCCCGACTCCACATAGAGGGAGGGGGGTGTCAAGAGAACTGATTCATCAGGCACTGCCGGGCCTCCCGTGGATAAAGGGGCTGCATTGGAATCGCACTTCTCCTCTGTGACAGTCATTACAGTCGTATGAATGCTGGGAACATGGTTGATGGCAGGAATCCAGTTACAGATGGAGATCACAGAGAACCATCAGAGGCTCTGCAGTGATGATGTCCCGGTGAAGAATAGTTTGGATGTAGCTGGTAGGTGCTGAGATGAGTTTTTCTCTTCACATGTAGTCCCTTCTGTTTGTCACGGTCAATCAATGATTTGAGTGTATTTGGGATGTACAATACTCAGGGGCGGATCTAACGGGGGCCACAGGGTGTACAGCCCACCTTTAGAATATTCATTCAATATTCAAAGCTCACAGTTTGTAACACCAGTTAAGCCAAAATAAGCTGCGGAGGCCAAAAAAGTTTCAGGACAACAAGAAACTTAATCAGACGCTTGAAAGTGAATCACCCCGAAGAACATAAGGAATTTCAAGACATTATCGTTGGGAAAGCGGCTGAGGCTAGCGAGCGCGCAGAGCGAGCCAGGAGCCCACTGTAGGTTCTTCTGCTGTCAGCCGGGGTTTCCAAGAACCTTCAAGAAGAAAAAATGGAATCGGCAGGTCAAACTTGATAAAATCGATAATCTGAATCGGCCAAGAAAAATTGCAATCGGAGCTCCTCTAGTTTCCCATATCCTGACCGATATAAAGCTCAATTATGCTCCAGGTTACAGACAGTTAGGACACTGACAGAGGTCTTTGTCCCTCCTCTACATTCAGTCATACATATTTCTGCACATTTTCTAGAACCTTACGGATGAGGGCCAAATTGGAGCAGGAAAGTCATGTAACTGGATGGGGGGGGCGGGGGTGAATTCAAGCACGACGGGAGGATTTTGTATAGAAACGATGAAAAGTCCATCTTTATTTTATGACGTTCAGGATCCTCCAGGATCCGCTTTGGATTATCTCCCAAACTAGCAGTCCTGTTGGGGGATCCTAGTCTGCAGTGGTTTGTGCCGACCAACGTTGGCTAGAGAAGGACAACCGGTGAACCCGACAGGGTCACGGGCTCCATGTCACATGACGTGTAGGGAGCAAAGGCTAGCCCGTACAGTACTACCAGAAGCTGGCGAGGTTAATGCTGCTGGTTCTGATAGAACGGTGTCAGAACACACAGGGTATAACAGAGCTGCTTCAAAAAGAAGAGACATATTTTTTCCTGATTTGTCTTTAGCCAGAATTTTCAAACTGATCTTCCATGAATTTTTCAAAACTGCCCTATTTCTATTTTTCTTTACATTTCTTCAGGCTTAGAATTTTGTTACTCTATGCATTCAAGGAAGAGTACAAGTTATCATCTTACCCTCCAACTGATGGCGCTGTTGTCACGAGTGCTATTACGCACATCGGCTTTCCTTATTAAAACATTCTCGTCATATTCCCATTAAACACAAACATGGCTCAAAGTCTGGTTTTCGTGAACCGGATTTACTTTTAAATTGACCTCCATTAAAAAACAAAACTCATTTCTTTTTTACATTGGCGGAGCAGAAAGCTGTAAATTCACTGAGGGTTAGAAATCGCTGAGGCGTTCCAGTGGAAGACGATGCGTGGCCAGGACCCGCTCAGAACTCCAGAAAAGCCTCCATATCAGAACAAAACATTTTTATGGATTCCTGTGGGAGCTCCAGTGACACTGGTTGCCAGGAATGCAAATGGTGAGAAGAAGTCGGCTATGTTTTCTATGACTGGTTTAATGATCTCCCCAGGATACGGCTGAAGTTAATGAAGTCTCTACCATGGGGGTTTATCTTTGACCCCGGTCCGAATGCCTCTTACCCTCGTCTGTTCCACTTTACAGTCCCGCTCACGCTGGACGCCTTTCTGTTTGTTGACTTTTCTTTCCTCTCATTGTTTTCTCAGGAAGCAGTGAAAGCTGCAGGGATGTGTGTGTGTGTGTGTGTGTGTGTGTGTGTGTGTGTGTGTGTGTGTGTGTGTGTGTGTGTGTGTGTGTGTGTGTGTGTGTGTGTGTGTGTGTGTGTGTGTGTGTTCCTGCCTGTTCTCTATGTTGTAAGATGGCAGAAGACTCTTTGTACCAATGGTTACAATATTATCTACCACGGTTCTGAAACCATGGCTTGTTAGCCGTTTGACATGAACTGTCATAATATTTTTGTGGATCAGGCCGACCGTCTTCTCTTGAAGGAAGTACAAATAAAATCCTTTCAAGTCTCCACTCTGCAGATTTTGCTATTACACCATTTAGGGCCACAGTTGCCACAGAAAGGGGCCACCCATTCCCCCGAGGAGGCTCCAGCAAACTGTTTGTGAGAGAGAAACATGAATGTAAGCCTAGCACGAGAGAGGCCGGGCCCCGGGCCAAGAGCAACTCTGCGCCGCAGAGGACATTATAAAGTTGGAGCAACAGCTGATGTCTCAGGCCACGGCGTTGCAATGGTTCCCAACTCTGCGTCCAGACGTCCCTGTCAAACTTGTCCTGGGAATTGGCAAGCTCAAGCCGCCAGGGAAAGCAGTGAGAATAGTTGAAGAGCGAGACATGAGGCTAAAGAGTCGAACAAACTAAATCAAAGCTTCTCAAAACACAGAACGTCATGAATGCAGGCTGAAATATGCTTCCTGGTTGCCTCTGAGCCCAGAATGGGCACAAAAAACAAAGATACCGATCTGCATTCCTCTTCGGGCTCCGGTCCAGAATGGACCATAGATCATCGCTGCTGAGCAGTGAACAACAAAATATCAGAGTTTTATTTTTTTTTCCTTCAATAAAAGAATGTTGATATTCTCAAATCCAAACATGCTCCGCATACCATATAGAGCGTTAACGCTCTTCTCCTCTGGGAGACGCCGCACAGTCTTTTTAAAGTCTGCTGGTCATCCAGATGGTGGAGGAATCTATTAAAGGATAATATCACAATGTTTGGAGGAGCGTTTTGGTTTTGTACGTGAACGACTTAAACTTTTTCATCCCAAATAAAGAAATTCTCTTGTTACAGCAGTCACTATCTCTTAACCTGTTTATAATATTACACTTCAATATTACACCATCAACACTTCTATCGATGCCGTTAGACTTCAGTTCGTCATAACGTCCATATCTCCACTTTATTCTCCAATGCAGAATAATAAGTCCGACTTCAATCTCAACATGTCCACTTTTTTTTTTTTGTACGACATTTTGACTTTATTGTCAATATTTTGACCTTTTTTCACGATATTTTGACTTTATTCTCAACATTTTGACTTTATTCACGACATTTTGACTTTTTTCATGACGTTTTGACTTTATTAACGACATTTTCACTTTTTTCACGACGTTTTGACTTTAATCTCAATATTTCGACTTTGTTCTCAACATGAAATATGAAGAAAATAAATCTTGCTCTAATTCTTTTTCTGGTAGGCCTGGCCCTAATACTCTTCATACATTTGACCTTCCCTTGCTTTCAGACGTTAAACTGATGGACTTAAAGGTCAGTTCTCTTTGTCATGGATAATTGTTCTTGTGCCACAAACAAATTTCGCCAAAGTGTGTCCATTAGTAAATTCAGGGGAAATGTCATTATTTAAACTTTTCTACCATCTGTTGTAACATTTATCCCAGCGGTCACCGCGGGAGGCTCAGACTTTAGCCATTTTTGCGATACGGCCTTCTTGCTGGCTGCCAATAAGGTTCTGGGTCGATATTTATCATGAGCCGGATAATAAGCAGCAACATTATCCAAACAGACTGTGGAGAACGAGACAAAGATGGTCTCTGGTGTCCAGATCTCATCCTGCCGCTGTGGTTGAATGATCCCGACACGCATGGAAATGTCCTGCCGGCTGACCCCAGCTCATCTCCCCTGCCTGCACACAGTTTAGTCTGGTGTGATAAAGAATGGCCTCAGGTTCCTCCGGCAGAAACCTCTCCAGAGGCCTGAGCTGCTGGAGGTGGATTGTACAGAGCACAGCTCTTTTTTCCCTGCTTTACTCTAACCTCCTGTGTTGGGGGGTTCTCAACCCACTGAATACTGGAATGTAGTTTTGAAGCTAGTTCCCTGTAATTCTTATCTTCATTATTATTATTGTGGAGTCTACAAACACGTTACTCAAGACTGTGATGCTTATTCCCCGACAACTGCTCCAGGCTAAATTTCTACTTATTACTTTTTGAGGATAAGACGCATTCCTCGTATGTAAGAAACTGACAAACGCTAATCCTGTCGCTTTGCTCGGGCTTTTTCTCTTTACGGAAAACAAGTGACAGTAATTGCTTTGTATCTTAGTAACGGACAGGTATTCAGATTTGAGAAGTCCAACCCGTTGGTTTCCTGTCGTGGGTTCTTTTATCCTGAGCTCCAACTTAAAGGATTTGGTCCGAGTTGACAGACTGACATCAGCGTGTTTGAAAGAACCTTAGCTGACTGTTTTATGAATTTGACCTTCCCTTCTTTTAAGTGTATTTCCTAAAATAGTGTCCCTTGTAACTAAGTCCACCACAAACGCAGAGAGAAAAGAAGCGGAGGCGGTGCCGTTGATCCAGCCAGGGGTCTTCAGCGTCTACCTGTTGTGGATCTGTGGCAAACTGTCGCGGTAATTCTATGTCATTATCCAAAGGATAAAACGACTGCTGCTTTTTGAAGAGGATAATTAGATGCTTCGTGTCGGTGCTGAGATTACATCAGCAAAAAGAGAGAGGGGGACATCTACAAAGACCCCCTTAAAGTCATGTGTGGGCCGGTGCTGTTGTGTATTGTGTGTATTGTCGCAGCACGGACCATATTTCTCCTGGGACTGGGTCAACCTTTAGAGGAGACTTCACCCACTTCTGTTGATGAGTGTCTGTCAGTGTCGCTGACGGGTGAAAGAGAACCTCCCCTCTCCCCAAATGTCAGCTTTTCCGACACAGAAGCCGCCCCATCCTCCGCCCGACGGCGTTGCATACTTGACATTATCCAGGGAGCTCTGAAGCAGCGCTGGGAGCAAGAGGTCGGGATTTTCTCAAACCCTCGAGGAGACGCGTTACCCTGAATATGAAGTTAAAACACAACGACCCCTTAATGGGATTCTCACATGGTAATAATATCAAGAGAATGCCAAATAAGAGTAAGACAAATAATAGAGAGGTGGTTAAAAAGTCGAGCAGGCAATCATGTTGCTGTCGCTGATTCAAAAAGAGAAGAAGAGAACCCGGTCCGTACCCAGAGGGTGAACGCAGTCGCTCCGGTTCCCAGCCTGTTTACAGAGAACAACTGGATAGCGTGTTAGCTAGAGCCTTTCTATAAGTCAACAAATTCCTGCCAGATTAAGCAACCGGCCACTGTTTCTGCCCAGCGCATCTCACATACCACCACAGACATTCCGTGACAGACGGAACGTTTTCTTCTGCTGGTGTCCAACTGGGAGGTCAGATACATTTTAAGGACTCCCACCGTGAACGGTTGAGCTGGTTTGTAGTAGGCTGAACATACGTACGAGTAAGAAACTCATTTGGGGAATATCAGTTGGACGTAACCATGGCTACTTTCATAACTACCGTGTTTGATCTGGAATTTTTAACTTTTAGTTTGATCTGCATGAAGGTTAGAAAACTCCTGGTCCGAGGTCAGGATCAAAGTACCAGACTTTGCTAAACACAAAAAGACGTTGCCCCATTTACGAATTGGAGATGGGCAACATGTACAACTAGAAAAAGCCCCTGGAGAGCACTTACCTCCAAGGTACCCCAGTTTTAGGAAAACCTCCATTAATATCTGCGTTATTGCCAGCCTCTAAATTTACTTACAACTCCAACAAACTCTCTGAGTATCTTTCAGATACTCCGTAGGCGCTCGTCTCCTGCGCCTTCCACTTCAGCATCTCTGTTCAGCCCACTGAGCCCCCAGCTCCACCCCATAGGACAATCAAAGACATCAATAATGGTCTGAGCCCCAAGAGACTTTAAAGGAACTCAGACAAACAAACACAAGAGTGAAAACATCGCCCCCTCTGGCATTTATGTGTCATTATTTCCTGTTTCATGCTTAACCGTTTTTCTGTTTTGTGTTTACAGGAAAAAACTTCAAAGTCGTTGCCAATTTTCTGAGGCGGCACATCAACCTCAGATGTATCTCCACGCGGCCTGAAAGCGGTACGTCACCTACATGTTCTCAATGAATCTATTCCTAGTTAACTAAATCCAGAATGGGCCCCTTCATGACTCCCAACCCAATTTCCCACCGAAGGCGCGAGTCATCTGTGGTCTGCATGTTGATTTTTCTCCCCCTCATTTCCTTTTATGTCTTGTTCCTACCTGCTGGGGGTGTTGTTGAGAACAGTCTACCATTAAGTGGTTCCCTTGAGGGGCCACTGGCGGTGGGAGAAAGAACCTTTGGAGAGCAGTAAGACCCTATCTCCGTGGCCCATCTCCTGCCTCTGACCCCTGGCCACCTCTTCCATGGGACTGACATGGATCTCTTCCTGTCAGTA
Source organism: Lophius americanus (assembly GCA_037951165.1). Taxonomy (NCBI): domain Eukaryota; kingdom Metazoa; phylum Chordata; class Actinopteri; order Lophiiformes; family Lophiidae; genus Lophius; species Lophius americanus. The sequence continues at coordinate 1,394,404 of JBBDHG010000012.1, read as the reverse complement.
AAGTTAATATCTGCTCCCTGGGGGGCTGGATGTTAAGGCAACAATGGCCGCTGCAGACTGAGATGACGGCTTCGCTCAGCAAGTCGGTGACACATCAAATTAGGCCCAGTATCCTGGGGTCAAAGGTTGTGTCATTCTGGCCCACTGAGTATGGAGATCAGGACATTTTAGCAGACAGTGAATTATAGGGTCTTTTATCCCATCATTCTAGTGTGAGGACGATCATAGTCTTATAATATAAATGCACTATTAAGAGCAGGAGACTTTGATTGGCACTAGTTTATATTTAGACTAGAGAGCGTCAGAAACAGACACACACCAGGAAAGACCTGCAGATGCAGTCCAGTCAATTGGGTCGGTTTTGTATTTGTGGTACCGGTGGTTTACAACCGAGCCCCTGAGCTCCCCTGAGAATTAAAAAATGATCATCTGTGCACAACTTAGTGTCACGTGTGCACGCGATCATTTACTGTGACTCATGTCCATAACGTCTCTTGATGGACAGAACCGCCACAGAACATGTGACGGACGGTCCACAAGTCCAAAGTTGTTTTTTTGAATAAACGGACAGCTTGGAAACGGAGCATACGTTCATTTCATGAAGTCAGAACACATACACAATGCCCATTCAGTTCACGTCTGCTGTGATCCTCCAGAATAAGAGCACTGAAAATACGCTAAGCAGCAAATGGAAACAGTCACATGTGCTGATAAACATAAACATAAAAAATGATGACAATGGGATCTTCGTCAGCAGGAATCATCGACTGGGCACACTGGGGGACAACACACCCTCCTGGTTTAACTTTGCAACACTGAATTTATCTTGTGGGCACAAGACAAAAAAAACTTTCTTGAGGGTTTCGGTAGTTTTTCTCAATTCTGATGCATATTTGACAAATTTCTTTTGCCAGCTTACTGGGCTCTACAGTTTTCATGTGGTGTTCAGCTTTTCCACTGAACCATGACGTCCACATCAATAGCTGTTCATCGAAGAGTTAAGCGCCCAGTTTAAGGCTGATTCAATTATCCACTCTGCAGAATAAACGCAACCGGGTGACTTCATCACGAAGCAGCAGTCAACATTTAATGATGGAAAGCAACATGGAAATAGTGATAATCGAATTTGTAATTTCTATTTTGTCCGGCTTGTTTTTATAGATATGAATGAAAGCAATTCTAACAATTACCAAAGCTCATGTCCTCCCACAGCCCTCGGCCCTCACATTTTCTCTGCAGATTCAGATGTTCGAGGCCGTCGCTGCATCACAAGTGTTTGCGCCGAGTCAACAGTTTATGAATTTGCCGCGGAACGAGCCTTTAAAGAGCAGGAAAACAACTTTGCCATTGACTTTAGACCAGCAATTTGTTGCTTTCTACTGCCTCAGTATTGAAATACACAAACCCCGTACTTGACAACACGCCATTTAAACTCGTCCCCAACAGTAAAGAGACATTTTCGTAAAAAGTCCCCAACCCCTTGGGTTGTACAAGCAATGCACCTGATTGAACCTCTTGAATAACCCCCCCCCCAGAAAACGCCATGAAATAAGATCTGATCTATACATTATAAATATCCTTGAGTGGATTCAATGCACCACATTTGGAATAAATCAGAGAAATGGTTGAGGAATTATGGCCCAAACACTTTTGAGGATAAAGCATCCCCAAGTGTCAGAAACATACAACCAACCTTCCCCAAAGTCAATCCAGTTCTTCCTCGCAGTTAAGGTCTATGTGTAGGAAGTTGAAAAATGATCCGTTATATAATTTTTGAGTTCTGGCCGTGTTTTTTTCTAGAAATGCTCCCCACACCGAGTAAAATATGAGCCGTTAAAGTAAAACACAAGATAAATTCAAGATAGATCTCCAGTCGATTCATATAAACCAAATTTAGTCCAAATCGGACACTCGGTTGAGAAATTATGGCCCGTAAACTTTTGGAGATGAATCTCCCCCTAGTGGTGAATACGTGCAACTGACCATTCTTAAAATCCATCCAGTTCTTCCTCACTCTAAGGTTCCAGTGGGTCTATAATTTGAAGATGATGAAGAAAATAATTCTGAGTTATCGCACTAGGGGATCTGAGACCCAATGATGAGGATTCCAGAATATTCCAGATTAACCTATTAATCAGGACGATTTATTGATCCCATATCACCAAGTGATCAAACTTTAAGTTAGTTTTCTACAGTACAAACCTTTCTTTGAGCAGGGATATGAGTATTTCAAGCTTTTGTTTTATGGTGACTAACTTAACTGTGGACTTTTGTTTTTTTATGATAATACTTGATTAATAGTGTCATTTTCTGCCAGAGGGGCCAAAACACGTGGTCACAGCCTGAACCATTACTAACTGAGTCTGAAGGTTTCTGTCCTGCTTCAATGAAATACACCCTGGTCATAGTATTATGTATTCTAATTTAAAGTGAAGAAACAGTGTTATTCCTCCCAGGAGCCATTAATAACATAGTCTTTTCTAGCATTAATGTGGTCCCTGGGCTCAGCGGTGATCTTTGACTGTCATTTTCTCCTCGCTCTGAGAGACGGCCCATGGTTGGTGCTTGCAGACGTAAATTCAAACCTTCACCACATTTCCCTCCGTCTGACTCTCTCCCGTTTCAGCCCGAGTTATTAACTCGCACGGTTCGTGTTGCTTCTTTGCCTTCCCTCCAGATTTGCGCTTGTTTCCTGAGCGCTACGTTGTGTGTGTGAGCGGTCCAGAGGAAAACTCGGCGCACCATGGAAACCCGAGCCCGGCTGCAGTGAGTCCTGTTTATACCCCTCCACTTCCTCCCCTAGCCGCTTGGCAAAAAAAAAAAAAAGAAGAAAAAAGAGAAAAGTCTGCGTGGGTCTGTGTGTTATTATTTCGATGTGTTGCCAAATTATGCTCTCACTTTATGTACGCTGATCCTCTTTATGTAAAGCATGCGGGGTGGGAGGGCTCTTAACCTGCCAGAGCCTCTAAACCGCCCTGTGAGGGGAAAGGAGGGATGACAGGGGGTTTAGGGGGGGAGGGGGGAGTGAGGTGGCGTCCAAAGCTGCAGAGTCACTCCTTCTCTGAAGACTTTCTGCTCCCTCATTCCGCTCAATTTTCTCCCCAGCTGGGAGTAATTTTTTGTCAAACTCAAACATGGGATGTGAATTGTGAAGCTGTAGAAACCCCCCAAATTAATGAGCAGTAAGAAAAAAAAAAAAAAATGCAGCCAAATCTATTTTTGTGAAGAAGTTTCACTGGATAAAGTTTTTTTGGGGGAGAAACGCGGCAGGGAAACGGAATAAACGTGGATCGTTTCCGTCTTCGTCTGAGCCCTGAAGTCAGTGTCGACGTTGTCTGAGCGAGATATTCACAGTTCTCACTTCCATGTAACTGTCACGCCACACGTCATGAATCTTACTCTCCGTTACACAGCACCACAGCTTTTGGTTTAAGAGAACTGAGACTGGGACTGAGGGTCAGGAGAGGTCACAGGATATGATGTCATCATCATGAGACTTTAGGAAGGACAGGATATTATTGACATTTAAACATTTGCCAATACGCTGCTCATTACGATAACAAACAGAATGTCAGACGGCAGCTGTGGTTCCGGAGGGGAAGGTTTCTGGTTCCATCCCAGGCCCCTGCAGTGTAAGGGTCACAGAGTCCTTGAGCAAGGCACTGAACCCCAATCTGCTCCCCGGGTGTCACACACTCCTAATGGAGCGGCTTCTTCTAGACTTCTGCAGTTTATTACTTTTGTTCAACAACAAAATCATGTCCCCGCAGGAAAACCTTGTTAAGAGCAGTTCTATCCAAAAAAAGATGAATCCATCCTCTTTTCTTTCTTACTTATTATTCTTATTCTTATTATAGCTTCTTCATTTTTTAAATTTGACATATGTCTTTGTACACGAGCGTATTGTTGTACATCTTTACAAACTTAAATCCATCACACACTCTTGACTTCTGACCGTCGACACTCACATTTCATAATAATAATAATAATAATACATTTAATTTATAATGCACTTTACATTTGGATCAAATCTCAAAGTGCGAACAGAACCGAACAGAATAGAACAGAACCAGGTGAGTTTACATTCCAACCATTCCTGTCACAGCGGTAAGAAGAGTATAAGATCAATAAGTCTTATATAGTCTGCTCTTATTGGGGTTATATATTCATATCTACAAATATATAAAATACTATAATATGTATACCTGTATTTGTATATATATATATATATATATCAGGCATATTGCATGCATGACCTCACTGACCTTTATCGGGTCAGAACTTTGAAGATTATTTATTTATTTATTTGTATAGTCTGGGCAACTTTTTAATCATTCTGCCTTTTACCTGTCATCTGTTTTATTGTTGACTTTCCCTTCCCGTTCATTTGTTGTTGTTGTTGTTTTGTTGTTGTCTTATGGACTGCTAGCGGCACAACAGCTTAACCCATTGGGATTAATAAAATTATCCGTGACCCTTGACCCCTCTCTTAGCTAACCACCAGATAAATACCCTCTAGCCTCCTCTAGTGGACTGAAAGAGCAACTAATTACATTCTTTTACTACCAGAAAAAGTTCTCATTTGATGCGATACCGGATCAATACTCTGAGTCCGTGTATCAATAGTATATTGCCGTGCTAAAACATTACAATATTGTGTGTACCCCCCCTCCACCCCTCCACCCATAACTACAGCACTCATCATTCTTTCATACAAGCGTTGTTTGTTTTTTCGGAGGGAAGATCCAATTACTTTGACTGCAGTCGAATGTCCTGAGACTGATTGGTGTCGGGTCGAGTTCTGTTGGTGGTATTTCCTTTGCTGTGAATACGATGTCTTGCCAATGCCATTACACCATTATTCATATTACAGGAAACAGCCTAATCCGCGCTCACTCCATCCCAGGAGCATTCTGGGAAACGGCAGTGGAGCCGCTCACCTTGGCTCCTACATCAAGGAGTGACATCTCTTCCATCAAATCCCACGATGAGTGCCCTGCTGCTTTTCTACGGGGCTTTTGCTATTGTTTCCACTCCGAAAGGTCCCTGCTCCCTCCACCAGCCTGGCGTCCAATGAAAGCAGCGATTGTAATATTTTTAGTGGAGCGACGCAGTCGTCAGTGAAGAGTTCAGATTGTATAACAAACTTTCCAGCTCGAGGAGGCATCGCTGTGGATTGTCCTCCTCTCCTCAGGATGTGGTTCTCTGGGCTCATACGGTACAAGCTGAGGGAATTTGGAGGGTGGGAGTCTTGTGGCGGCGCTCTCGCAAGCCCAGCCTCGAACGCGGTCAGTGAGGGAAAGATACCAGACAGCGAGGCTGAAGTTTTTCACATGACCAAAACAATTATTTGTCTCTAGCCCTCGATCTCATTCAATTTGTCAGGGAGGGAGGGTTTTTGAGGAGTTATTGCCAGAGGTGAAGATTTTAGACAAAACAAGGTTACGCCCGTGTCAGGACTAACGAGGTCTTTGTAGAAGCTGGTCTTTGTGCTGCAGCAGGACTCTTTTTTCCCCCCGAAGACTCTCGACAGCATGATGCAGCTTTTGCCTTTATTTAGGGCGGCTTGGGTTTTTAGTTGTTGGGCTGGTGACTAGTTGAAGAAGAATTCTTAACCACAGTGGAAATGTGGACTCACTCACTAACTCCCACAGAATTAGCACTTCTCACGGGGTCAAGGGGTCATGTTGTGAGGGAACTGAGGTGACATCATGGTTGGCCTTCTTGTCTCGTGAAAGCCGGCGGATCCCTCCCACACTGCGGTTCAGTCCGAAGAGGAGATGGCGAGATTTAGTCTTTCGAGTAGTGAGGAAGGAACTAGGAAGGAGATTTCCCTCATACTTATCTGTAACGGCACCACAGAACATCCAGAGCGAGTCACGTCTTCACTCTGGACCCAAACAGAGTTAAATGTGTTGTTGAACATCAGCAGTGGATTAAAGGACAACGTGAAATCTGGAAGTCTGCTCATAGTGACAAAACCCACAAACTATTATTACCCAACTCACAGTTCCTCCCAAAGTTTCATAAGTGCTGCTTCTGTCTCACTCAGGCTATCAGCTGTGGGTCCAACCACCGATAAAGGTGCTGCACACTTCCTGTTCAGCACCGACCCAGTGACATTTGATCGGAGCATCTAGATTTGTCCCTCAGGAATTTGGGGAAAATATCTTCAGAGCTATTTGTAGTATCAATATTTGACTTGCTAACCCGCTAACAGGTTCACACCAGTCAGTTAATGCAGGTGTAACGGGCCGGCACACATTCAGTCAGGTCGGAGGGAAGGTTCTCAGAACAAACCAGATTGGTTAGAGGGTCGGGCCGGCAGAGGAAAGGTTTTTAGAACATTTGGACATCAAGTCAAACACTTGCAAGGTTGCACATTTTAAGTGCATGTTGGAACCTTGCCGGTTAATTCCCTCCAACGCGTTCATGCAAATGTTTGAAAATAGTTTGTTTGTTGAGGGGTGAGGAGAAGGAGAAGTGAGGGGTGAGGAGAAGGAGAAGTGAGGGGTGAGGAGAAGGAGAAGTGAGGGGTGAGGAGAAGGAGAAGTGAGGGGTGTCAGTCCCCTGAAAGGATAGACTCAGTTAAGGATCAAGGCTATCATACCGTTAGCCTGCTAGCATAACCATCCGTTACTGATGAACCATCAATCACAGCGGCCACAACTTACATCACAGGAGACGTTGGCCGGCGCCACCTTGCCTCCCGCTAACATGCAGCTGCTAGCAGCTAGCTTACGTTAGCCACACCTTACTGATGCCGGGACAGTTAGTTTGAATACATTTATACTGGACAATAAGGATTAATAAATAGTTTGTAAGTAGTTTACTAAATAAGTTGCTAGCACTTTATAAATCATTAATGTGCCGCTATAACTCATTAGATATAAAAGCTATCAGAGACCTGGTGCTTGCCAAATAGTGATCCCACTCATCTGTACTGCCAACTTCGTCTTGCCAAATACTGACCCCCCCAATGATAAATTGAGAGCTCTGTTATAAGCTGTTTATAAACGTTAACTAATGACTTATAAAGTGTTATTAGTAGTTAGTGTCTTATTGTAAAGTTGTACATTTAACCTCTTTCTGTCCACGGGCAAAATTATTGTTAAAATTAAACTTTTTGTAAAGTGCCCAACAGCCTCATTGTCAGGCAGAAGGGTTTGAAGGGGAGGGTTTAATGTCTGATCTAAACTCTTGTTTTAACATCTTATTTTACTCTGCATCTGTAAAGAGTGTTTATGATGGTGCTCCGTACATGAAATGTATTATTACTCCGTTATTAACACCCCCTACTGCAGAAGTAGGGGCACAGAGTAGTTTCTCTGAATGGTTTTTATAGTTGCACCATGTTTTACACATGAAAAGTAAAGATTATAGTCGTGTAAAGGATGACGAGTTCTTCAGAGCTGGTTGTTTTTTTCTTCTCCTCTTGGCCTGGTTGGTTCGGTTTGGACATGCAGATGTCTGAAGTCATGATTTATTTATTTTATTTTTTGTCCGGGGTAATTGTCGTAAAATTAATCCCGGGATCCGTCATGCATATATCTATTACAAATATCTGATGTACATTCCTGATTCCCGAGGCGTCAGTTGTGGGAACGTTCTCTGCAGGGAGACGACCAGTCAGCGTTATATTTTTAATTACCATTAGACGTTTTAGTGTCTCATAAAAGTTTCTCTCATCCTGAGTCATCAGGAAGAGCCGGTGTCCAGGATTGCGGTCATTGTTTTCTAGTCAGGCGCAGAGTGGGCAGCTGAGGTGAGTGGCGTGCTGGGCCGCAGAAGTTTGGATCAAAGGCAGCGCAGATGTGTTTCCAGCCCCCCCTCCCCGCCCCTCTGAGCTCTGGACCAGCCTGTGTGTTTACTCATGACCTCAGCGCGCCTCTGTTCTTCACAGCTCACAACAGCTACAGCGTCTGCTGATCTCCTCGCCACCACGGCCAAAACACGAGGCCGGGATCCTTCGCGGCGTTCGATCCCGTCCCGTCATTCCAGAGTCAGAACATGCTTTCACTGTCTGACGAGATGTCCAAACGGTAAACTCTTGCTAATCCTGACATGGGTGGAACCGTTATTCAGGTGGAAGGACTGTCCTCTGCGTGACACCTCGTATGTGCCCATGCATGTTTGTTGACTCTGCTGCGGGGAGGCGTGTTGAGCGTGGACAGGCTGTGGGAGCAGGTGAGCCGGAGGAATTTGTGATCTGGCTTTCACCAACGTCCCTATAAGCGCAGCTTCTGCCTGACAAACACGAATCCCATCAAAGAACTGTTCCCAGAATGAAAAAAACTTCTTTCTGTCTTTTGTCCATGTCCCCAAATTAGAGTTGCACCGATTGCAATTTTCTTGGCCGATTCCGATATTTTCCCTTGAACGTTTTAAATTCACATTGAGTTAGTTATTTTAAGTGGTCTCGTATTGAAGGATTACAGTGAGGTGAGGTTGGGCGGCGTTGTGTATGTGTTCTGAGCGGTTGAGATAAATGTAGCCTCCGTCCTCGTGGAACTTTCTATGTTCCTCGGGGTGATTAGCTTTGAAATGTGTGATTAACGTTTTCGGGGTTGTTCCTCCGCAGCTTATTTTGTCCTTAAATTGCGAGCTTTGTATTTTCAGGTTTACTCGTGAGATGTTTGGTAGTGGCTATATCTTGGTAGCTTTTAATCCAGAATCACTGGCATCCTTTCAAAAACTTCTTTATTTTCTATACCCTTGTTCTTTAATTCAAGTTTTTTACAGAAATATAAGACTCTAACCAGAGTAGCACTATTAAAAGATCTGAGACCCTCCTCCTCCCAGTGTGTGGGGTCAGTTTGCAGACATGTCCTCTTCCAGGCTGATGTCTAACATCTCCAGTCTCTTTAAACTTCTTCATTATTGATCTAACTGTTGAAACTGACATTTTGAATTATTGAGAGATGTTCTTGTCTCCATTGCCAGATTTGTGCCGCTCTACACACACACGACACAAAACATGATCATCGGGTAAGACCACCTTCATCCTTTGCTCCTTGGTCCAGGTCTGATGCTCATGTGTCCAGTGCTGCGGTTCTTTCGGTAGTGGAAAGGGGTCAGCAGGGTCACTCTGGACTCCTTTCTGTCTGAACCAGGATGGACTTTTCAGCAGATTGTACTACGGTAGCTCTTCTGTGGGATCGGACTACACAGAAACCCTTTCTCTTTGACCCCGTCGCAAAATCACCAGCGATCCGTCCTTGCACCACTTTGGTAGGTTCTATTCACTGCACACCAGAAACAACCAGCGAGTAGCACTTTTGGAGATGCTCTGACCCAGTCGTCTATCCGTCACATTCTGGCCCTGGTCAAAGTCTCTCAGATTGTTATAGTTGCCCATTGTTCCTGCTTCCAATAAAATCACCTTTGAGGACAAAATGTTCAAAATGTGCTGCTAAGTACATCCCAGCCAATGAAAGGAAGCATTGTAAAGAGATACTCATTGTTATCCACTCCACCTGCACTTGGTTATAATGTTATGGCATATTGTTGTATGCAGAATGTAAAACAAGCGTGCAATAATAATAATGGGGCCCCAAAGGAACACTGATCCAGATTCAACATCTGTGTGAGGGAGAGGGGGAGGGGGAGAGGGAGAGAGACTGGAGAGAGTGGAGATACAGTGTTTATCAGGAGTGTTCAGTGTGTTGCATTCATGCCTGCAGGAAAAATGAGACTTGGAGTACTGGGGCTAAGACATATAATGAGAATAATTGTAATAATAACTCATCCTGTGCTGAAGAAATGTGTTTCGGGTTCACATTTAACGTCCCGAGTGGAATCAGATGGAGTGACGTCTGCAGAGGGGATGTTTCAGAGGAAGGGTCTCGACAGGAACGATGACTATGGGGACGAAGGTCCGTAGTTCTAACCCCGTTCCTCTTGGATACTGAAAATGGGATTCCCATTTTTACCGAGGAAAGCTGTACAGTTCGGATTAACGACCTCAACCATATGTTGGCATTTATTGATGCTGAGTAAACGATGACTACGGCTGCTGAGGAAGGCCTGCTGTTCTAGGCAGCAGAGCGGCGTCGGCGGCTGCTCTACTTCAACGCGCTGCTGCGTTTCAAGATGCCAAAAACAATCTTCCTATCTGTGTTTCTCCCTTATCTCAGACAGCAGGGGAGAAACTGTTAATTCCCTGTATTTTATGGAGTCTGGTGTTTGTTATCTTTTTGAAGTTCCAGGAGTCGTCCAGAGTTAGAGCGATGTGCTGGTATCCGTTTAAATCAAATGATTCATCCTCCCCGCCGCCATCGCCCTTCGTCAGGCTTATCTCTGCGATCTGACAGCCAGATGTTCCGTCCGACTGCTGCTCCTGCGGTGGAGCCGCGTAGTTGTGGAGGCTCCATCGGCGGGGAAGTGTTGTACCGTTAAAAGTCTGGCAGGAGACGTTGCAGAGGTTATTATTCAAGCGTGTTGTTTCATCAGATGTTCTCCCTCATTATTTCACCCTGGAAGGCCGGGGATGTTATGGAATCATCATCGCAGCTGATCCTTCGTGTTCTTGCAAGAACTCAAATACTATACCATCGATCATTTTCACATTTTATACCCACATAGACCACAGTGCGAGGAAGAGCTGGATTGATTTCGGGAAAGGTGGGTTGTTTAGTTCCGACACTAGGGGATGCTTTGTCTTTCAACATCTTCGGCCCATAATTTCTCAACCATTGGTCCCACTTAGTTCAAACTCGACCCGAGTAGATCTATCTTGTGTTTGTCATATTTTAAACACCAGGGGGAGCTCTATCCTGTATAGATCATTATTTACTCTACTGGTCCATACTTTAGTCACTAGAGGGAGCTTTTTTACTTTAATGAAAAACATTGTTTTCCGAATTTCTCTCAAAAATTATGTAATGGTTCATTTTCAAATTTTATACCTCTAACATCTCAGTGCGAGGATGAACTGGATTGATTGTGGGAAAGGTCCGTTGTGTAATTCCGATACTAGGGCGAACTTTAGCTTCAAAGTTTTCGGCCCATAATTTCTCAACCGTTGGTCCCATTTAGTCCAAATTCGGTGCCTATTAATGGACTCGAGTAGATTTATCATGTATATGGATTACATTTTAATACTTCATATTTTACTCACTTAGGGGAGATTGTTTTAGGACAAACAGATATAACTTTACAGATAATTTGTGGATTTCAATCACAAGGGATTGATTGTACAATGCAGGGGACTGGGGACTTTAGGGGGGTATTCCCCTTGCTGTCGGGGACGACGGCGTGTCATTACTCGTTTTCATCATTTCTCAAAAGATTATGTCCCCCTCCAACCCCAAATATCACATTCTGTTTCATCAATCTCTCTCTCTCTCTCTCTCTCTCACTCTCTCTCTGTCTCTGTCTGTCTCTCTCTCTCTCTCTGTGTGTGTGTGTATTGAATCCCTCCACGTTCTTTTCTACTCTCTACACACTGGACCCCTGGTGAAAATCATTCACGCACAATCTCTCTCTCTCTCTCTCTCTCTCTCTCTCTCCCCCCACACTGGACCCCTGGTGAAAATCATTCACGCACAATCTCTCTCTGTCCGTCTGAATTTCCATCCTTTTGCTTCCACTTTACTATGTATATCCGACCTCTTCCTCTCTTCATGCTTCTTCCTCTCCGTAACTCTCTTCTTTCACTCTCTCTCCCCTTCGCTCTTTTGAAGTGGTGCCGACCGGAACCGAATGGCTCTAAACTTTCCCAGAGATCCTCCTTTTGGCTTCTTGTTGGTTTTTCTTTCATGTCCACTTTCACACAGCCTGGATTCATATCCAACAGTTGATAATTCATATCAAGGCATTGCAATGCAAATGACGGCACCCACGTCTTTCTCACTATTGTTGTGGCCGGGTCGGGTTTGTGTGTGTCTGTGTGTCGCTGTGGTTCTGGAGTCGAGAGGGCCTAAAGAACAAACCTCTGCCCACGCGTTTAGTGTGGTATTTCCACACAAAGGGCTGCCTGTGGAGGACTTCCTGTGTGAGGAGACCTTTGTGGGTCTGCTGGAGCGACTGTTGGGCTCAGGTGATCTCACCGTGGGGAGACCTCTGCTCTTGTTGTGCCCCCCGCTAAACCCCCTCTGCCTGTCGCTGGTTCTGCAGCATCGTGTCTCTTCTTTCTAGTCATCTCCACCTACTTCCGTCTTTGCCCCGCCTCCTTGTTCACTCCTCTCCTTCTGTCTGTCTTTCTTTATTCCGTCCACAACACCACAGACCAAAATGAAGTTGTTGGGTCTGGACACCCAGCGCAAAGCCACAGAGTCCCAGCTCGCCCTCGCCGCCCGGGACCGAGACGTTGTCCCCCCTCGGTGTCGGGACGCATCTTTTCTGCTGGTGTCGTGAAACATGGCAGAGGTCATCGATGATTCTTTTCTTTCCCTCCGCGTTCACAGCGACTGATGGATGCCAGTGTTCACCACATGGGCTTTCCCCATGTGAGAGAGAACATTGGTTAGTTCACCAACCAGTTTATGGAGGAGTAACGATCTGAAAAATGGCTGATGTTAAATAAACATTGTGGCTACAACCTCAAATTTCCCAAGATTTTATTCCTTGCCGGCCGTCTTTCCCATATTCGAGTGTGGCAACACGGATCTGTTGGTCGGCCCAGAGGTTCTGTTCGGACTGAAACATCTTAAGAAGGACAGACGAACGGAACGGCGTGGCATTAATAGTCAGAGGGTGAATCGTTAAGTAAGATAAGATGCCATCACGAAACTTAATGTTGTTGTGATTTTACACAAATGTGTGTTTTATCCTAACTTGTAATGTAATTTATAAAACTTTTTCGACTGCATTTTATGTCCCCGCAGGAAAACTGGAAACATCAGTTTCATCCAAGAAGATAAAGTTTTCGGTCTTTTGATTTTTCTCTCCAGTCAACTTTATTGGTGCTTAAGTGAGACGCCCAGCAGAGAGAGCGGCCGACACCTCATAAAAACGTGTTGTGACATAAATGCTGCTGCATGGGACAAAACGTTTGTGTTACAGTCCAACTAGACTGAGTTCAGACGTGAGGACCACTAGAACATTACAGCTTCTCTGATCAACGGTTCGACTTCACAGTTCCTTTGATATTCCTTTGGGGATGGATCTGGGGGCTCCGTTTAAAGAGTTCCTTTGATTCCTTTGATGTTTATTTGGAGGTGGAGCTGGGGGGTCTTTTTCAAGAGTTCCTTTGAATCCTTTGATGTTTCTTTTGGGTGGAGCTAGGGACTCAGTTTCAAGAATTCCTTGGATTCCTTTGATGTTGCTTTGTGGGTGGAGCTTTTGGCTCAGTGGGCTGAACAGCGACACAGAAGTGGAAGGCGGAGACGAGCGGCTACAGAGTATCTGGGAGATACTCAGAGAGTTTGTCGGAGTTGTCGGTAGATTTAGAGGCTGGCAGTAAGTCAGACCTTAATTGAGGAATCTGCAGTAAGTTTTCCTAATCCTGGGGATCTGCTGGGTCTTGGCGGAGGTTCGCGCTCTCCTGACAATACTTTGGTTTACAGCGTGTTTTCTCGGATCTCGAAGCTCTTCACGTCTGCTGCTTATTCCGATAATCACGTTTACTTCAACTTGATCTATCATCCAGAGCTGCTCTTAGATTCTCCCACCATATTATTCTTATCCAAGTAATTTACAACAAATTGACAGGCCCCTAAACCTTTAAAGTTCTGCTCAATTCGACACCAATGTTCTGTTTCCTCATAAATCCTATTCAGGGTCTGCACATGTTAATGAAATTCTACCTTTGGCTCATTTCTCCTGCAGCCTCAGAGGGTCTCATTAGTATGTGGCTAGATTGAACTTTGATCGCGGGCCATTTTAGACATTTACCGTCAGATTTTTACCCGGCCTTATTCATGATACACTCTTTTTTCGTATCTTCTCGACATCGTTCAGTAAGTTCTGCCTCGGGCTGCGAGCGTGACTCCAAGCCTCAGACAGCTGAGGCCGTAAAACAGAGCCGCCACACTCTGACACCGGCGGTTATTTTCTGAAGCCTACGGGATGGACTTTTTGACAGTATTACACGGGGAACTAATTCTTGGTGCCAGCTGGGGTGTTACAAGTTTCTCCAAAAGCAGTATAAGTAACTATTGAGGCAGGGGACAATCAGAACATGTTACATTTATATGAACTTTAACGTGTCGGATTATTAAGGCTTTGCGGCCTTGTGGATTTTTTTTACTATCCAACGAGGCCAGATGATGAGAGCGGGCCGCTGTGGAGCCAGAACTTTCTAGGTTCTGCCAGGAATAATATTGTTTTGTTTAGACCAATTCTGTTTGTCCTCTCTAGACGTCGCCGAGCGAACAAAGCAGGTCGGAATATTTTTCCAGAGCGGGAGAAACCCAAGAGGCTTTTAACAGCCCCGCAAAAACAAAGAAGACTGTGCTTCAAAAGTTGTGAGTATGATCTAATGCAGAACTTTCCAACACCCTCAGTCGGAGAAGACAGTCCGCTGTCTGTTCCCCTCCTTTGATTCTTTCACTTTTTCAGAGCCAAACAAGCGAGCGTCCAGGGGGAGAGCAGCGGTTCCAGCGCGGGGGAGCAGCAGACGGTCCAGAGAGCCAGTACCAGGAGCCAAACAGGCAAACGTAGAGCTGCGGAGTCAGAATCCGGCCCAGAGGAGGACGTGTCCAGGTCTGGAAAGAAGGCTCTCCCTGAGATGGATCGCAAAGCGCCTCCACCCTTAACTGAAGCCGCGAGTCCTCGAAAGCAGGACCTGACCCCGAAGCAACAGCCCGGGACCGAAAATAGCCCCCCAGACGGCATCGACCCGCATGGAGCCCCACTAGATTTCTCCCAACGCGAGATCAGTCAGGAGAGCAACAAGAGGTGCAAGCCGAGCGATGAAGGGGAAAACCCTGACTCACGGAGGGCCAAGAGGACGTGCCTTGGAAGACCTCCAGCCACAATTCAAACTCACTCCGCACAGATATCCAAGCATGACCTTCTTTCCCTGCTTCCCCATCCTCAAACTGAAGCCAAGGCAGAATCCAAGGTTTTCCCAGTCTCTGAATGCAAGAAAACCACACTGGATATAGAGCTGCTTACTCTAGGGAAACGGGCCCAGAGGCTCCCCCTCACAGGCAATAACACGGCACAGACAAACCAAAACAGGCTGGCCACAAGTCTGAGGGGCCTATCTGTCAAGCCTGCATCCTCAGGCTCCTCTATTACTTCCAGATCCACACTTGGAGAGGAGGGGAGTGAGATTGTGCCCAGAACCTCCAGATTACGACGACTTAAGAGGTCCTGAGGGGAGAGACCAACTACGACGCTCCACGCCACGGAGATAGAGGTGATATTGTGTCAGGCGGCGGCGTTACCCCACGCTGTGACCTCAGATGACACGCATCTGTACACGTGTCACATTTTACTGCAAACATCTCTTCTTCTCACATGTGGTCCAAACACAGAGCCGGACTCGTCACGGCAATAGAGGCGCGGGCGTTAAGTTACGCTGCGTGGAATACTTGAAACGGGCTCTAGCTCCACCCTTAAATAGTGGCGGTCAAGAGAGGCTCGCAAATTAGAGTCAAAAACCTTTAATTGGACTTTAGATTTGGTTTTTATGTTAAAGATTGGGGATTTCAGACAGGCAGGAGCCGTGCAGTACGTCATGGCTCTCAGTCTCAAATACTGGCTCCTACGTGTCTGAAAGCCGTCCAGTTTCCCCCGCCGGAGTTCTGGTGTGATTGATGGCCGTTTCCAGATTTATTTCATCACCCAGTCCTCAAAAATGTTCTGTTGTTCACTCGCGTACAATTTGCTCGGTACCTAGTCGCGACGCACCTCAGCCGTATCTCTTCATCTGAGGCTGTTAGCGGCCCGGTTCCGTGTTGAACTCCAACTGAACGTCTGCATGAGGAGAACCGTGGTTTCACCGGGACTAAATGTAGATGCTGACGTCGCTCCGGCCTTGGTCCGGACCCGTCATATCCCCCGACACGAACTTGGGGCTGTCAGTCACTCAGAGCCCTATAAGCTCCCTTTGATGACATCCTCTTCTTTCAATCTGTTGCTTACTTTTAATTAGCTGAGAGACGTTTGTGATTTATACAGATTTTTAAATAAATGTTTTTCTTCCCAGTCTTTGCAAAAATGTGTGAATTTTTTTTTTTTAACCCCACCCTTTTTTTTTCTCTTCTATTTCTGAGAATCATTTTCATGGGGTGGCAAAAGACCACTTTCTTGCCCCCCCCGGCGTTGTAAATTATATATATATAGTAAATTTCCGAACAGCAGGAGATGGTCCAGAATTGGGCTGCAGTAGGGGTGGCATCTTGGGCTGGCAACTGCCCCCCTATGCCACCCCACTAGATCCGCCCCTGTTGATTGTCTAAAATCATAATTGTGTTTACTGAACCAAAAGTTTATTATCTGGGCCTGTGTGAAAAAGTACTTCACCCCTCAAATGAAGAACAACATTCGTTGTTTTTAGGTGTTCACCAGTAGCACACCATGACAAAATCAAAGGAAGTTCCAGAGGAGACGAGGAGGAGGGGGAGGGACATGCATCAGCCTGGGAAGCGTAGGAAGGCTCCTCACTCACGTTATCCACAAATGAAGAAAACATGGAACAATAGTGGACCTCCTCAGAGGAGGAAGACCTTCCAACATTCCTCCCAGAGGAGGCTGAAGTTTCTCTGTGGACGTCGGGAAAGATCCAAAGAAAACAATCAATGAACTTCAGTTCTCTCTCACCTCAATAATTACAACCTCCACTTTATTTGGTCATACAAGATATACAAAGTACAACATGGGGAATTTTACTCTCTGCATGTGACCCGTCCCCGAGGAAGAACGGGCTTTGGGAGTCTTGCTCAAGGACCCACAGCGTGAAGGCCCGGAATCAAACCCCAAACGTCTGATCGTGTGGAGGACTAGAGCTTCCTCCCACGCCAAAAGAGTTCTGTAGGCCCGTCACGATTATCACACCATTTCCTGATCGAGGTTATTTTTCATAGTGGTGAAAATCGTCTCGTCTAAAAACGTTTGATGTGAGAAAAACTTTCTTCGCCGTCTCCACGTCGTTTTTCCTCTATCTGATGTTCGACTGGCGTTAATGATGTCATCATGATTCTCTTACTGATTTGAAAGCGGAATAAACCGACTGTGGAATTATAAAGTTAATTGGGTTTATTCTGCTTCAGATGGAAACAGAGCTCGACGTGTTGAAGGAGGTTATTGGTTCACGCTAGCTTGTTTGTTTGTGAGCGGGATTACGGATGAACTACTGGACGGATTTGTATGATGTTCCATCCAGAGGGAGGTTTTGGCGTATCCTGGCGGTGACTGCATTTTAGCAGTCACCGCTCCGTTTCAAGAGTTCCTTTCAGGGCTGAGCTTAGGGCTCGGTGGGCTGAACAGAGACGCTGAAGTGGAAGACACATGAGTCGAGCGGCTACAGAGTATCAGAGATACTCAGCTTGTTGGAGTTGTCAGTAGATTTAGAGGCTGGCAGAAACTCACTTATTACTGGATGAATCTGCAGTAACCTTTTGCCGAGGCTTGCACTGAGTCACTTTTCTATTTCGTCAGTAAAAACTCTCCGACTTCAACAAACCGGTGCCTCCCAGTTCTGATTCATTGTTCTAGTGGGTGTGGCCTGAGTCAACAAGCTGAAGCCTATTCTGTTCTTATCAAAGAGATAAAAGGGCGAAACAGAACAAACTGTTTTAAACACCAATATTTGTTCGTTTTGTTTTTTTTCAACTGGAGGTGTTGATAATCGCTGGGATTCTGCAGAGTCCAGCGCCTTAAGTCCACAGCGGCGGCTTTGTGGGTCTAGATTGAAAGGTTTGAGTTAAGTCCTGCTCCTTCGACCACAACAGGAGCCACATTGTTTGAGGATGAGGATCATGAGGAGGGTATTTCTGTCTCCAGGATCGACTTAATGCAAGGATGGCTCGCTGAAACCCAATTAGCCGTAAACACTGTTGGACAAAGACCCCTGCTGAAGCGCCGTGCCTCCCCAGCAGCCGTTCCCACGCTATGGGACATGTTTGATGCGGTTGCATCACAGAGACTCTTCACTCTCTCGCTCTCTCTCTCTCTCTCCAGAACAAAGACAACTTTTATTCTCTTTTCATACAAAATATTTAATAAATATGACTTTCAAAAATATATTGCCAGATCAACACAGAATTCTCAAGTTCATAACAGTCAAATGTGACAAAATGTCGCCGTGATCTCAAAGGGGTTAACGAATGAGATAAAACATGTTTGTCTTTAAGAGCCTCCTCGGTTTGTTTTAAAAGTAAAAAAAAGAAAAGAAATGTGCACAGAAACAAAACAGTGGGTTCCGTCCGGTTCTACAGCGCCCCCTTGCTGTTCACGGACTGCTGGTCCGGTTCTACAGCGCCCCCTTGCTTGTCACGGACTGGTGGTCCGGTTCTACAGCGCCCCCTTGCTGTTCACGGACTGGTGGTCCGGTTCTACAGCGCCCCCTTGCTGTTATCGGACTGGTGGTCCGGTTCTACAGCGCCCCCTTGCTGTTATCGGACTGGTGGTCCGGTTCTACAGCGCCCCCTTGCTGTTCACGGACTGGCGGTCCAGCTCATGACAGCACGCCGACTGAAGCCGACGGGAATCCTGGAGCGTCTCGCGTCGAGGTCGGGCGATGAAAGCCTCTGAAATGTGTCGAAGGGTCAAACTGAAGCTTCTGGATGATTTTTGTTCCCTTAATGATTTAATCTATCGAGGCAAGCAATATGTCTGCCATCATGTCCCGCCCCCCCGCAGCCGCAGCAGCCGCCATCTTCTTCTTGTCCCAACCTCACTTGCCTTCACTCAAGGTCCTGGCAACGAATAATGAAATGTCAAAGCTTGTGAAAAACCCCCCAAAAAACTGATTTCTCTGCGGCGCCATTCTGGCGCCCCATCCTTTGAATTTGTTTTGTTTTTTTATTGAATGCGTTGAAAAACAAAAACCATTTGTGATTGAAAGAAATGTTGGGCTTCCACAGCTATCAAACCTTCAAACTAGACAGAACATATAAATAAAAAGGAATGATATCTTAAGGCTCTTGATTATTAAGTTAATAAATCAAATATATACAATGATTAATAAAAAAAAATGTACATATCTACACGTTCTAAATCGACACATAAATTCTTCATATTGGCAGCGACTGCTGACATTCAGCCCCTCCCTCCCTCCCCCCCCCCCCCCCCCCCCCATCCCCCGCCCCCTGAAATAAAAATAAATAATAAAGTTGATCTTTTTTTTATCTTTCTCATTTGACAGTTGCTCGAGTCTAAAGCGGGAAAAAGGCACTTTCTCCAAACGGAACTAGGAATAAATTCAAACGCCTGCTAAAAGTAAAAAAAGAAAAAGAACAGCACTT
Organism: Lophius americanus; assembly: GCA_037951165.1. Classification (NCBI taxonomy): domain Eukaryota; kingdom Metazoa; phylum Chordata; class Actinopteri; order Lophiiformes; family Lophiidae; genus Lophius; species Lophius americanus. The sequence continues at coordinate 1,375,046 of JBBDHG010000012.1, read as the reverse complement.
GTGTTGAACATGTCGGGTCGTGTTTTGGTTTTTTTTGCGTCAACTAGTTTAGTGAAACGACGGGGAAAGTGAAATGCGGAGGAGGACAGGTTGGTTTGTTTGTTTGTTTGTTTGTTTGTGTTTGGAGCGTCTAGTTCTACAGTAAAACGTTTACCAGTGCCTTGTGTTTCCAGCCAACCAAAGCAACCGTCACTGCCAGTGTAAGCCAGCTTGTCAAAACTTAAATTAACACGGGGAATATCCGAAGAAAATACCGCGGGGGTCACAGCCGACACCACGGTTCACTACAACGACGCGTGCCGACGCTCCCCGTCTCACCCACCGCCGGGGTGTGAGGGCATAAAGGCTTGGTTGCACGGCAACGCAGCTGTCTGCTATACAATGTAGTCCATCCTGTTGATGCTGTTTGCCGTCTCCAAGTCTCTGTTGTCCTGTTTATTAGTCCAATTAGGGTTTTTGGACGTGGAGTTGGAGATGGGCGTCTTCTCGTCCCTCTCCACCAGTGTGTACGATGGCTGTTTGGCGAAGCGGCCCTTCTGTAGGTGCCTCTCCTTGTCGTCCTCATCGCCCTCCGGGTGATTTGTCCTTATTTTGGCGATGATGGAGTTCTTGTTTTCGTATTCTTTGATGGCCACCGTGAGGCCCACGTGCTTCTCTATGGGGTTCTTGATCTGGTTCAGCTGCTCCCGCACGTTGTTGGTGGTGTTGTCCTCGGCGCCGGCGGCCGTCGTCCCGTTGTGGCTGCTCTGTTTCCGCCGGCGGCGCAGGCACCACAGCAGGACGGAGATGAGCACGAGGATCCAGACCACGATGAAGATGGAGCTGAGGAGCGGCACCAGGTAGTCTGCAGAGAGGAGGAGGTCACAGGTCAGAGAGTTTCTTCACAGGACAGCTGTGTTGCACTGTGACGCGGGGGAAGGGGCGGGGCCTAATCATGCACACTGTAGAAAACATCCCGCATCATTTATGGGGAAATACTGTAAAAATGTGTCGAATAAAATCAACATTAATTACAATTATCTTGAAATACATTTGAATGAAGGTTATCTGTTGCTAAATAGTTAATTGTGGGAATATTTAATGTAAAAAAAAGCAAAATCTGAAAGTTAGACGAAATAATCTTTTAGTTTTTATTTTCACTGTAAAATAAATTAAATAGATTTATGTAGGTTTGTTTTAAATCTAATTCTTCACTTCCTGTCGCCATTTTACAGTTTTTCACCGTAACTTTTTCAGTGTACGGAAACAAGATGTTAAAATATGACTTTGTTGTAGTTTTACTTCTTTCATGTCGTGTCCCTGAAAACGAGTTTAATCTTAGTTATCTTAGCTTTCCTCGGTATTTTACCGTAATGAGTTCTACGCGGTCTCCGGGTCTTCTACGTTAAAATTCTGGCAACAAAAGCTGCTGATATTTTCCCGCAAATTATGTGGAATTTGCGGGAATTTTCTTTTTTACAGCGAAACCCGACCGGCGAGGCGGCCGCGTCTAACTGGCTGTGCGCTGATGTTTGGCGTCTTACTGGTTGAAGTCCAGCCAGTCTGAAGCCACACAGCCGAGCAGCGCCGCTTTGAGAAGCACGATGGTGGCCAGATTCTTTTCTAGGCTCCATTACCGCCGTCACCACTTAACGGGTCGGAGCGGCCCAAAGCGCGTGGGAGAACAGGAACTATTTTTTTTCTCGGCGTGGGACATTGTTATCACAGTCGGCCCGGCTCCTTCTCGTCGGACCTCTTTAAAAGAAAACCCGCCGACACACAGGCGGGACCTCGTACCGGTTTTGCTGGGGCTCGGTACCCGGACCTCTGCGATGGAGGTGATGACCGTGTTGTTCCCGTAACGTTTGCTGACCAGGTCGATGATCCTGTCCGTGATCTCCTTGATGGGGCTCCGGTCCAGGCGGTGGTCATCAGTGGACTGTGAAGACATGAAGAACGTGGTGTTAAAACCCGCTTCCACAGAACCAATCAGGTCCACTACATCCAGCATTAGAAGCCGCCTCGGTGCTGCCTAGAATACAGGCTGCAGGCTATAAATCAAAAAGGGCAGCAGCAGACCGGGGGTCGGGGGGTGGGGGGAGGCGGCGGTACTCACGATGCAGACGTGGATCTCGTTGCTGGCTGAGAATGACGGGTCACAGGTTATGGACACAGAATGCTCCAAGGAGAAATTCTTCACCACGGAGAGGCGCCTCAGCTGCTTGCAGACGTCCTCCACAGTCAGGCTCTGGACCCGGTGGAGAAGAGAAGCCAACGTTACTTCAGGTGGAAAAATGGCGGGCGATCAAGAGAAAGAGAGAAAGGAAGTTCTGGGCTTGCATTGGCAGGGGGTTCTGCCTGGTATCTGGTCGCGATCCCCCTAATTTTAGATTAAAGACCGCAGCCGCGTACGCTCGCCGCTATCTGCTGTCACGCTTGTTAGTGGAACTGGCGAATGTTGATCCTGTGTGGTGACGGCGTCTCCAGCGGTTCTGTTCTGCTCCAGTCCTGGTGATTAATCACTCCGTCAGAGTCAGAGGCACAAAGTCTGATTCTTAACACTGAGACTTGGATGCAGTAAAACTAGAATCATCTGAAGGTGACATAACTCCCCCACCCCCCAGGACCTGCATCATTCTGACATCTGAGCCCAGAGCGCCGTCTGAGGTTCTGGATTTATTGCGTTGAAGGCGTCTATGGAGACGAAGGAAACCTCAGAAGATCCAAACCCACCACTACTTATGGTTAATATTTGATCGTTTGTGAGATAAAGTCCAGGATCTGATGTCAGTGGGATAGAAAACCCAGAGCAGAAGGGCCACATCATTATGACCAGGGACCGTTCTACTGAGGAGACGCATGTAAAACACCTCCGGAACCTTTTAATTCGACCCCCCCTCCCCTGGTGCTTCGGTAACTCACGCGAGGCATGGTCTCTTTGTTGAAGGTAAAGGTGATGTTGGCGCAGCTGTTGTCCTGGTAACTGGAGCTGGGGTGGCATTTGGCGTGAGGCGGGGGAGGGCTGGAGCTCCAGCACTCGCCGAGGCCCAGGCAGGGCTTCACAAAGCAGTGGCCCTCCCTGATTGGGACGCAGCTCTGACCCGAGGCACACCCACCTCGACCTTTGGCCCCCAGGTGGCACGACGCCGGACCACACCACATCTGGACAGAGAAGCATGAGGGGGAGAAGGTGTTGAGATGATGTCAGACTTATGTTTGTGACTCCAGCCGGTCCAAATAATCAAAACCTCCTCGAACCATTTTTGAAGTTCTTGTTAATCGTAAATGAAAATTAGATGCTGGAAATATCAAATTTCACCTCGACTGTCCATGAAGTATGTGTAAATAAAGTTTATTCAATTAGTTTTTGTTGGCTCAGTTACTTCTTTAATACAAGAATATTAGAATATCAGTAAAATCATCCTGATCACTTTATGTTTTTAGCTGAAAACACGTCTGAGTGCAGAATCTATAGCGGCTAGCAAGGCTACGGCTAACACAGGAATAATAGTCATGACTTTTTGTTTTTGGAGTTTGCACACACAACTAAGTTCCAGCCCAACTTCTCTCTATCCAATACTTATGTTTATGAAAGACCATGCTAATGTTAGCATTGAGCTCAAAGCACCTCAGGGTGCAGAATCACGAGCAGCTAGCATGGCTTTGAAGGACCTCGTGAGCGGTCTCTTATTTTGTTTAGGTTTGTTCACAAGACGTCAGCTGGGATGGGATCCATCCCCCGCGACCCTCAACAGGATACGATGTTACGGATAATGAATGACCTCCTGACCAGCACCACCAAAATAAAACAGCTTCAAACTGACATCATTCAGATTTTAACTAGAAATTGTCTCAGCTGTGGGAAAAACCTTATTTGTAGTGATTCGGAAAGACCATAAGCCCCGCCCTCATTAAGGTGAACACTTCTATAACCCCCAAACCGGAAGAAGCTCTTCAGGATTAAGTGAATGACAGCTAGCGCCGCGGACAAAATCAAATATTACATTGATTTTTGAGAAAATACTCCTACAAGAAATGTAATGTCTTTTAGCATCAACAATTCTCTTACGTTGATTTAATATCGCCATGAAAACATCTAAAAATGACTCCTTCAGAAAACTTTTACTCAAGTTTCGCGCTGAGTTTACGACTTTTTGAATTCTTCTTCGTCCGAAACTGTTTGTTACTGAATAAACATTGAAGGCATCATGCAGTACGTGTCAATACAACGAGCTGCTGACAGCTACCGTAGCGAGCTAACAGCTAAACTAGCGAGCTCTGCTGCCGACGTCAACAGTTAATTTTTACATTTTAGCATCATCAGAGTCGCTTTTTAGCATTAAAATAAGGATAAAAATAACCCACGGCGCCTCCTAACCTCAGAAGGAGGACAAAAGAGCGTCTGGTTCAAGGCTGCGCCGGTGGACGGAACCGGTGTTTCAGCAGATGGCCACCCTGACTGTTCCAGGTGATAGCCTGAGCCCAACGGGCCGTGAATCGTTATCGGAGTCTGAGACCCGGAACGCGTCTGCTGCATTTCTGGCTCCGCCCACTGCGAGTGTGCTTTTGTGGACGCTTGTGACGGTGGAACCTTTATGTCAAATTCTTCCTCTCCTGTGCCCGATGCCGAGTCTTCATCACTTCAGCACCGAGAGGAAACGGGTTTGTTTACCCACCTTGGTACAAACGACCTTCCCGTTGGAACACTGGCAGGAGTTGCAGTCTTCGTCCCATTTGACCCCATCGGGGGTGGCGTGTCCGTTAACGGAGCAGGGCTTTCTCGTCACTGTGTTAAAGGAAACCACAGAGTTAGAAATACATCGCAGACGTCGGTGCTGTTTCTGCCAGACGAGCATCTTACCTTCTTGACAGTGGGGACCGGTCCGATCTCGCGGACAGAGGCAGCGATAGCCGTTGATCTCATCCACGCAAGTTGAGCCAAAGGTGCACGGCGAGGACTGACACTCGTTAATATCTGTCATGGGGAGGAAGAGCGTGAGGATGAGGAACGGATCCGCCAGACAGAACACAAATATTGGGTTAAGCAGTGAGCACACAAATCTAATTCCCGAACTAATTTCGCCGAGGTCATGTGTCATCCCGAACGGTACGCACGCAGACGCCGCTTGATGAACAAGCAAACAAACATGCTTCCAATCAGCGCTGGATGTTTGGGCCCCATGCAGCTTTATTGGAGGCAGCATCATTAGCAGGTATGCAGCCGCTGAAGGCTGGACCCAGCAGAACAAAGGCGCTGCAATGGGAAAGAATGTGGCCATCTGAAAGCCTTTAAGAGGGAAAACAATCTGCGTAATCAGTGTCAGAGAGCGCCGCTGATTAGCCGTTAGCCCGCTAAGCCGCTCTCCCTCGGGGACAGCAGCAAGTCCAGGTGGAGTGACAGCGTGGAAAGGCTCGGCCTGGCCCACGGCCCGGCGTGCTGATAATTAGTCGACTAGATCTTCCATTTGAAAAGATTTACAGACCCGGGCCCGCTCTAGCCCGTTCATACCTCAGAACTAGCCCTGGAACCAGCTCGGTGGAAAAGGGGTGTGTTATCAGGGAGGAGTGGGAGTAAAAGGGTATTACTCACTTATCCGACAGTCTGGACCTGCAAAGCCCGGGGCGCACTCGCAGCGGTACCAGTTATCCCCGTCGACGCAGGTTCCGCTGTTGTAGCTGCAGAGAGAGAAAAATAGGACATCAGGTCCGATGTCTGGTCCCGTCGAAACAAGTATTTGTCATGGGGGGCAAACAGGGGGGTTCTGTTTTTTGGAGGGCGCTCCGGTGGTGTGTGGTCGAATAAGAGGGGAGTTCACAGGAACCGGGTTGGACTGAGGGAGGGTCGAATCCCAGGAAAGACAAGGACGGGCGTTTGCTCTCTTCTCACCACAGACTCTCGGAGGTTCTCACCTGCAGACTCTCTCTCTTCTCACCACAGACGTGGTGAGAAGAGAGAGAGTCTGCAGGTGAGAACCTCCGACTCTGGAGGAGCGGCCCGCTCGGTTTCTGTCCAAACCTACAGGAAATGTTTGGCTTCTACTCACCATGGGTGGGGACTGCAGTCGTTGGTATCTGAAAGAGAAAGGGAGGGGGGAGGGAGGGGGGAGAGAGGGGGTGAGTGTGTTGTTTTTTGTGTGTGTGAATATTTAGCACACATAAAGGGGCGGGGCATGTCTGAGCTTGTGAGTGCTGAGGCATGTTGGGCCGGTCCGCCTAGACCCAGTATTACCCTTATTAACAACGCAAAGAAAACAATCCAGTCCAAAAAAAAAAAAAGAGCAGCGCCGCCGCCGTCTAAAACACGTCTACGCCCAGATTTCCACCCGCGACGTTTCTCCCTCCTTCACAAAAATTGGGGAATTCATGTTTGGGAGTCCGAGGCAGCCGAGGGAAATGGAGGGTGGCTGCGGAACAAGCCGACATGTCACTGTTTGGACAGGAATGCAACAACGAGAGGGGTGTGTACGGGATGAGGAGGAGGAAGAGGAGGACGGGGGGGAGAAACATCTGTCTCCACTTTCCTGAGCCCCCTTTCTTCTCTCTCTCTCTCTCTCTCTCTCTCTCTCTCTCTCTCTCTCTCTCTCTCTCTCTCTCTCTCTCTCTCTCTCTCTCTCTCTCTCTCTCTCTCTCTCTCTCTCTCTCTCTCTCTCTCTCTCTCTCTCTCTCTCTCTCTCGGCTGGCAGCAGCCGCGGGGAGAGGAAGGAGATTTTAAAAAAAAGAAAAAGATAGAGACCAGGAGGGACGGGAGAGTCCGGTTTAATCAGGAGCAGAACTTCACCTCTGCAGGAGTAGCAGGAGGTTTATCCTCATGAAGAAGCCATAAATGCCCCCCCCCACCCCACCGTCCCTCACCCACTTACTCTGGGTGCATGTGGCGCCCTCCCAGCCCTCCTTGCAGACGCAGGTGAAGGACTCCCCCGTCACCACGCAGGTGCCGCCGTTCTCACACGGGTTCGGGAGACAACTGGAGTTTTTTGCTGAAAGAGAGAAAGAAAAAGCAGGAGTTTACTTTCACAGGAAGTTTGTTCTTAAATAAAATCCCTGCCTGTGAATCTGAAACAGTCGCCGTTGTTTCCGCTTCTTCGTTTTGTTCGGTCGGGTTTCCGTTTTCCTCCGAGGGAATCTGCATTCCACCACTTTGAAGCGAAGTCGTCAGTGCAATCAGGGATTTTAAGCGGATGTCTTGTCAGCGCGCACAAGGGGGGGTGGAGCGGGCGAGGAGGGAGACGGGAAAGAGGGGAGGGGGTGGGGGGCGTTGACAGAGTGAGGGGATAAAGGCTATTTGTGGACCTCGTGGATTTGACAGATCTGATTAACATCCGAGACACGATGGAGATCTCCCACAACGCCGCCTCCTTTGTGTGTGCGCGAGTGTGTGTGTGTGTGCATGTATGCGTGTGTGAGTGTCTATGCGTGAGTGTATGCGTGTGTCTATGCGTGTGTGATGTGTGTGCATGTATGTGTTTGTGTGTGAGTGCGCATGTTTGATTGTGTGTGCATGTATGTGTGTCTATGTGTGTGTGTATATGTGTGTATGCGTGTGTCTATGCGTGTGTGATGTGTGTGCATGTATGTGTTTGTGTGTGAGTGTGCATGTTTGATTGTGTGTGCATGTATGTGTGTCTATATGTGTGTATGCGTGTGTCTATGCTTGCTTGTGTATGCATGTCTATGCGTGTGTGTATGTGTGTGTTTTGGTATGTGTGTATATGTGTGTGTCTATGCGTGTGTCTATGCATGTGTGTGTGTGTATGTGTGTGTGTGTATGCGTGTGTCTATGCGTGTGTGTGTGTGTATGTATGTGTGTATGTGCATGTCTATGCATGTGTGTGTGTATGTGTATTTGTGTGTATGTGTGTATGTGTGTGTATGCGTGTGTCTATGCATGTGTGTGTGTGTGTGTGTGTGAGTGTGTATGTGTGTATGTGTGTATGTGTGTGTCTATGCATGTGTGTGTGTGTGTGTATGTGTGTGTCTATGCATGTGTGTGTGTGTATGTGTGTGTATGCGTGTGTCTATGCATGTGTGTGTGTGTATGTGTGTGTCTATGCATGTGTGTGTGCGTGTGTGTGTGTGTGTGTGTGTGCGTGTCTATGCATGCAAACATCAGACATGAGGTAAACCACCGTGACGTCGTGACTCACCTATGTTGCACGTTGTGCCCTCCCACCCCGAGGAACACTTGCACTGGAATGTGTCGCCTTCATCATGGCAGGTGCCTCCATTGTTGCATGTGGCCTCATCGCACTGACTCTCACCTGGAGGAGGAGGAGGAGGAGGAGGAGGGTTCACATCTTTAGGGTTGCGTCGGCGCTCACACACGCAGCAGAGGATTGAGTAATTATGTATTCATAGCCATGAGCGCATACCAGGAGCCTGCACAGACACACTCACAGGTGTGGAGAAAGAAAGGTGTTCTTACGGGAGTGGCAGGTCTTTCCCTTCCAGCCATTCTTGCACTCGCAAAAGAAATCCGTCACCAGGTCTCGACACGTCCCGCCGTTATGACAGGGGCTGGTGCTGCAGTCGTCGATGTCTGGTGGAGAAACGGTGACGGCGTGATTCACGCGTGAAATCAAACAGACGTCTCTAATTGAGGCGTGGCTAGAACACTCCCAGCAGAGGCTGGCGAGGGTTTGTCGGGAGGCGGGCCTACTCACTGATCTCGCAGTGATCTCCCTCCCAGCCGTCGCCGCAGATGCACTGGTACACGCTGACTTTGTCGATGCAGGTGCCGCCGTTGTGGCACGGGTTGCTCTCGCAGTCGTTGATGTCTGAAATTTCACGTGAACAAAACAGGAAATGGAGAAAAGTTTAGACATCAGAGACGCGTGGGATTGAAAAATCTCGATGAGCTGGTTCTGGCGGATGCTGAACTCACTCTCGTGGCAGTAGGTTCCCCTGAAGCCCTCCTGGCACTCGCAGCTGAACTGCCCCCCGGACTGACTGCGGCAGAACCCGTGAGGTCCGCACACGTTCGACGAAATGTAGCGCTCTCCTCCCGGCGTGCTGTTGGATGCCACGGCAACCGTGCAGCTGTCAATCACTGTGAAGAGAGGATGACGAGGCAGATTTGAGCGCACGGTCAAAATGATTGTTCACGTTCTGCCAAATGATTAGAACCGCCTGTCCGTCTGATCCGATGGCGACAGCGCCGAAAACGGGTTTGGAGATGATGAGGAGTAGAATCATGCAAAAAAAACAGAAACTGAATAAAACCAAAAAGCCGTTTTGCTTTTTTATGCGTTTCAGAGAAATCCTTTTCTCCTCGCCGCTGAAATCCTTTCCACTTCCTGCTGTCTGATCAGGTTAAGGCGCCGCTGATGGACCCGCCCCCCTGTAATCACTTCAATGGTGCCAAGAACCGAGAGAATCTCACCGTCTGGTATCTGACTCCGTGGTTGGTCCACTCACTCAATGTCACACACACGCACACACACACACACACACTCTCTCATTCACCAGGGGGGGGGGCGGGAGCCCAGTAAGTCATTACCAGAACACACACAGCGCTATCAGTGTTTTGCCAGATTTTCAAGCAACACATGAGGGGAGAATCAAACAGCTACACTCAGAACCAGAACCAGCTCGCATAGCCAAGAAACTAAATATCAGAACTTCCCTCACAAGAATCATGAGGGCAGAACTTTCGGCCTGACTCGGCGTTTTTTTTTGGTTGTTTTTTTTCAGCGATGCAGATCAACTTACAGAATCATCCTGGAAAGACGCTGGCGGCGGGCAAAGAGACGTACCTTTGCACGTGGTTGTGCGGCAGTGGTCTTTGAGGTGGGAGCAGTTCTTGCCCTCATAATCCTCTGGGCAGGCGCAGAAGTAGTCCGAGGCCCGGTTGAAGCACGGCGCGCCGTTCTGACACGGGTCGGGCAGGCAGTAATCGATATCCAGCTGGGGGAGAAAGGTATTGGATGGTGATGGCGGTGAAGCCGATGGCTGACATAGTTTCTGCTACACTAAACAGAGCAGAGCCCACAGCATCCTTCCTACGGGCCGTGCCAGGAAACAACACTCGCACGGCGCTGGGAGGAAAAGGGAAAAACAAGGCAGAGACATAGGAGCCGTCCTCCGAGTCTGGGCTTCACCGCTAAGGAATGTATGCCGCCGTCGCCAGGAGCAGCTTCAACAAAGCACTCCCTTTTGAAACGGGAGGACTGTGGAACAACAGACATTTCAGAGGGTGGGGCTTGGAGGAGTTGGGGAGCGCGGGCAGAAACAAGAGCGGGGGGGCAGGGGGCGCAGCGGGGGATGCAAGAGGCTAAATAACAGCAGGGAGGATTCATCGTGGATGGGAGGGCGAGCCTCACCTGGCAGAGGTTTCCTGAAAAGCCAGCCAGACACAGGCACTGGAAGCCGTTGACCTCGTCCTGACAGCGCCCGCCGTTCAGGCACGGCGAGCTCGCACAGTCGTCCACGTCCCTCTCGCAGTTCTCGCCGGTGAAGCCCGGCGGGCACATGCAGCGGTAGCCATTCACCAGGTCCTGAGGCGGAGAGAGAGAGAGAGAGAGAGGAGTTAACATCCTGGTCACCACAAATTTAATTAAACGCTCTGATGACAGGGTGGCGTCCAAACAATAACCGTCAAAACCAGAGAACAGAGCGAAGAGGGCAGCTGAGAGGAGGAGGAGGAGGAGGAAGAGGGGGAGAGTTTGGAAAAACGTTATCACAGCTCTACAATTATTTCAACACATTTTCCTGGCGTGGACTCAACACAATTATGTGCATAGTAATTCAATCTAGTGTGGTCAAGATACTTCAAGATAAGTCCCGCCCCCCAGAAACTCGCTTGAACCCACTCCTCTCAGATACGCTTTCAGAGCGGAATCCCACAACAACCCCGCTGGAGCGGCTTCAGAGGGGCGGCTATTTATACCCCACCGCTGCCAATCAGGGTCGGTTGCGCAAAATAACGACACAACGAATGGCGGCGACGGCGGATGCGGCGAGACGCCACCATACGTACCTTACAAGTTCCTCCGTTCTGGCACTGGTCCCTGCAGTCGTTTATATCTGCGCGGGAAAAAACAAACGTGAGCATTAATTCTCAACAGCTTGACTAAATAGTCCGCCTTTGAAAACTAGTCTGTGCTTCGTTCTTCCCATGCTCCGTTCAAACGCTGAGCGAGGGGGGGTGGGGTGGGGGGCTGCGCCGCCAGAGTTGGATCACGCAGCTGCAGGATCAGTGTAACGCAGCGTTGAGAAATACCGGCCGCTGCCAAGTGAAACGAGTCCTGGGATTGTTGGGAGCCACCTCTGAATTACGGCCACACACAGGCCCGAAACCATGCAGATTTATTTCCACTGCAGGAAACGGCTCCGACCGTCGGCTCTACAGCTGCATGATCCGACGCCGTCCGCCATGATGCTGACGGGGAGGAAGAACACAGAGGAAGAGGAGCCGCACGGCTTTCAACTCACTGATGTCGCAGTTCTGCCCGGTCCAACCGGGGACGCACTCGCAGAAGTATCCGCCGATCAGGTTGCGGCAGGAGTTCGCGTTGACGCATGGCTTCCCGTCGCATTCGTTCGCGTCTGGAGGCGGGGCGAGATGAAAGGGTTTGTGGCGTGTGCAGGTGAAGGGTGGGAACAAAAACAAAAAGGCTGGTTGTCTCACCTATCAGACACGTCTTCCCCGTCCACTGCGGCGGACAGTGACACCTGTACCCGTTGACCAGATCCTGGCAGGTGCCTCCGTGGTTGCAGGGGTTCAGGGAGCATTCGTCCACATCTAAGCAGACAGAGGCAGTTTTAGTTATTCAGCTCTTCCTCCTCCTCCTCCTCCCCCTCCTCAAAGCCTTCACACGTCCGTCAGCGGCGCTTACTGATGGTGCAGGACGGGCCGCTCCAGCCCGGCGCGCAGTGACATGCGTAGCCATGGCTGGTCTCTGAACAGCTCCCGCCGTTGGAGCACGGGTTGGACAGGCAGGCGTGTTCCGCTGGAACGAGGAAGACATTTGGTTTCAGAGACGGGCTTTTAAGGAGGAACCAATCAGCCTCAGAGAATCCTTTTGTCACTTTAAGACCCTCATTTCACCATCAAGGTTTCTACAGGTATCAGTTACCTGTTACCTGATCTTAAGCAGGATAAGAAACAACTACAGGACAGATGTGGAGGGAATTTCCTCCAGACGTAGATCTCGCCAGATCCTACATGGGATCGCATTTTGGTGGCCTTACATGTTTTGCAGCTTTTAAAATAAAATGAAATTAAATAAGCCTTTTGGAGAAGTGAAATCAAACTTCGGCTATTACTGCCTTTGATTTTTTCTTTTGGGCTCAGTGGGCTGAACAGAGATGCTGAAGTGGAAGGTGCAGGAGTAGAGAGATACTCAGAGAGTTTGTTGGAGTTTCCTGTAGATTTAGGGGCTGACAGTAACTCAGACATTAATGGAGGAATCTGTAGGAAGATTTCCTAAACCGGGGGTTCTGATGGGTTTGGGCGGAGGTTGGGGACTTTTACTAGATCAAAAAGAACCCTAACTCCTCTGTCGAGGGCCTCCATCAGTACAACCTAGCTTAGACGTCCTCTTCCTCCCCCCACTGCCCCGATATCCCGCTCAAACCCCCCGCCCCCCCCCATCTCTCTCTCTCTCTCATTACTCGGCCGGCAGAACGCACCACCAGAAAATCATCTTTCATGCTAAGTTGAGCTGACCAATGCAGCGTGACTTCCCTCCGACTCCCCGCTACTCTTCCCCTCAGAGGCGGCAAAAGATGAGAGGCGGGCGGGACTGGGGGTGGGGGGGGGGCAACGATCCGGAGTTTGTCTTTATAGCTGAGTGGGTCCCAAATGAATACAAAATGAATGATTCACTCCGGGAGTAAATATGTGATCAGTGGACGGCGAGAGGGGGAGAGGATGCAGCAATGCACCATGGGTCGTCCGTGTTACGGCGGCCTGACGTCTCCCCTGGTCTGAGGACCTCTTGTTATGAAGGGCCCGGTTTCCTGACATCCCTGCAGTTAAGCTGTCAGCGCCCTGCCGGCCTCAGATTTAATGAGGAAGAAACCATCATCTCTGTGGTTAAGTGTTCGCAGCAGCTGAACCTCAGCGCCGCACCGGTCGGTCCGAAGAGCCCAGGACCACGCCCCCCCCCCCCAAAAAAAAGATCAAACCAGTGGATTACCTGACTTGGGGGCCACTCACACTGGAGTGGAAACAGATTATTGCTTTGTTGTCACCTCCTCTGATTACAAACTCAAAGCACCTCTGACCTCGTGTCTTTTCACTCGGCGCCACTTATTATAACTGCAAGCATGAGTCTGAGAAAAGCTCATTGTGTGGTTTGTGTTTTCTAGTCCGACTCCTGGGTCAGATATTATTACTCTATTGAAATAATATGGAATCAACTGTATCCTATTATTCCTCTTGAAGTTCGGTTTTATTCAAAGTAAACTTTATTTAAATGCGGTTTTAAGACAATGATCTTATCTGTGTTCACGTCACGTCCTCACTAGAGGCCGAGCGCCCTGAGCGGTCCGATCCTTGAGCTGGTTACTAATTATTGGGCCCGATAAGATCAAACTGAGACACCGGGTCTCAGTTATCCTGAAGTTAACTTCAGGGAGACTTCATGCCGATCCGTCTTAAAAAACAGACAAACGCTGGTGAAAACATAAGATAGTAAAATAAAACCTGTCTCCATTGGTAGGGGCATAAATTAAAAAAATGAATAGTATAAGTTCTGGTAATGAAGCGAACGAACGTGAGCGGAATCACTTCCTGTAACTCAGTACTTTTACCCGCCTAAAGTCGGTTCCTGTCCTTCCTGTTTCCAGGACTTCTTGGCTTTGAACCCTAAAAAACTCCTGAGCCACATTGTAAAAGTTTCTGGTAATTTTAACAATCAAAGAGTTTTTGGCTGTTTTGTGTTTCAGGAAACTTTTCAAACTTTATTGATTTATTCCACTTTTTACTGGACGCCGTTCCTTCGTGTGGATGTCGTTTCATGTCGTGATCTTGACTGACAGCCAAGTTTCCCCTGTGGGATGATGGCTGAACTTCAGTTTGACCGTAGAACTCGCTGGCCGTCAATCACCTCTCTCACAGTTGGCGCCTGAGTAGCCCTCAGCACAGGTACACTGGTACTTGTCGGGTCCAGTGTTGATGCAAGTACCTCCGTTCAGGCATGGCTGGTGAGTGCCACAGTAGTTCAGATCTGGCGGGGGGGGGGGGGGAGATTTCAAACACCTTTAGTTTGTTTTCACACAACACCGGCCACTTGTGCGGCGGCCGAACTGAAATTAGAGACGAGAGTTTCACCTTTATCGCAAAGGTGGCCGCCCCAGTTTGTGTCGCACAGGCACTGCCAGGGTTCGACGCAGGTGCCGTGGACGCAGCCGGGGTGGGGGATGCATTTGTCACAGTACTGTCCCTGCCAGCCATACAGACACCTGTGGGAGAGAGGGGGAGGGAGCGAGAGAGAGAGAGCGAGAGAGAGAGAGTCAGCCTCACAGTAAACAGGGTTTCCTGCAGGTTTCAGCAAGCTGCATAAAGACGGTTAATAATGAAATCTGAGACTGACGTCACGCTCATACTGGCAAAATAGAATTCTGCATATGAGGACATATCAAAAAGGTCCCAGTACCTGCAGAGAACATTCATTTAATCACAGAAGTGTGTTTATGTGAATAAAGGATGGAAACATATTTATATATATTCTACCACTGTTTATTCTTCTGTCTGGTGTATCTGCTGCTATGACACCTTCTTCTCCCCACCATGATTAATAACCTTGTCTGTCTGTCTGTCTCTGTGTGTCTCCATGTTAAATTCCGATGATGAAGTTTTATAATGATTGAGACGCCGCGGAGACCCTACTAAAGAAAGTTCTCCTGGCCCCCGCATCATTCAACTGGGCGTCCCATAAACTCTGGAGCGTCTTAAAGATGGTAATATTTTAATCTCCACCATAAATACAGCAATAAGCGGAGTTTAACGACCCGCCCTTCATCGTGTTCGGCACCGGAGCCGCGCGGACAAAAACAAAGAGGCAGAATTCTTCTTCTCACAACCGGGCCGAGTCTTCGACCACAAATGAATCTGGAGCGGCAGGGTGTTTACGCAACAGCTCCTAGACAATAGTTGGGGACGGGGAGACAGAGGAGGAGCCTTTGGCACTTGACCAAATAGAAAGAAAATAAACCAAATTACAATTCCGTGGTGACCTTCAGCGGCGCTAACATTAGCACGCGGCCAGACGCTCCTTCAACAATGAGCCATGCCTGTGGCTTTGGCTGTGGGGACAACCTCCCGGCCGCGGCTCCTCTCTGCCGCTGCACCGCTGCTCATCCTCCTTCCCAGGGGCCAGGAGCCCGGCCCCCACCCCGAGGCCGAGGAGGGGAACCGGCTAACTAACCGCTGACATGTCCGGGTCCATAATTACACTGATAATGCTGCCGTTTATCTTCCCGGTCCAAATAATGAGGGCAGTAATCAGCTGATAAGCCCGCTCTTTAAAAGGTGGCGACGCAGCTGCAGCTGCTGCTGTGGCGTCTAAAGACAGGAAACCATCTTCCTCTTGTGGAGCGGGGCTCCTGATTAGCCCCCAGAAACAGACGGACTGTAAAAATAAACGCGGCGGTAAGTAAACCCGAGACGCAGATTCTTAAACATGTGCTAATCCCTTCCATGAGAGGATTCCCCTGCAGGTTTCTCCAATCAATTACAGTCATTACACGCCGCCAGAATTACGGGGGAATGCGACTCTGCTAAGCGGCGCTCCGGTACACGTCAAACATTTCAACCCTCGACGCGGAAACAAGAATCGGCTTGTTGCGACCGCGCCTTCCCCAATCAATTTTCTCCTGTAGAAAATCTCAGTCCACAGATTTACTACTATTATTATTCCTCTGGGAACAATGGAGGAGAATTGCACCGTTCCTTTCTCGGAAGGGTGCATATAAAACAAGTTAAACCCAGAGATTGAGGTGAAACCACACCTGCACAGAAACGAAGGCCTTTGGACCTCCTTCTCTGCCAGTGGCCAAACAAGCACTTACAAGAAACCCGATGATGTCAAAGGCTTGGGAGGAACAACAAATCCGCCGCACAAAAACGAGCCACCCTGATCGTCCCTGTGCTTGATTTATGGCCAAATCAGACAACCGGCGGCTGAGCTGTGGGAGGAGTCGGGCGGCGCTGGGCCTCCTTCAGGATGAGGAGGCGATACCAAACAAGCAAACAATGCCTCCGCTGCGATATCCATCTGCACCCGGGCCTTTCCTCTGGCTGCGTGCATAAACAGCATTAGGAAGCCATTAGCTACGCAAACAATACACTTTCAGACCCGTCCAAATGTGGCACATGATTCCACTGATAAGGCTCCGCCTCCTCAAAAGGGAGCTGCGTTTTCCAACAAGGAGTCTTTGTAGTTTGGCCTCTCCTCGTCAGAGACTGGCAGCTCCGGTCCAAAGCTCCATGAGAGATTTGCAGCTCAGCCTGCATCTGTAATAAAGCCCGGGTACTTAAGTCCAGTCCAGTTCTAATCCAGACATGCAGCAGAATCCATGATAACGCCTTCAGACACCAACGAGAAGATCCCAGCAAAAATACTTTTTGATGCTTATTGCAGCCGTCTAATGTAGTAAATTGTAAAAAAAATTGAAATAATATTAATTAATTTCCTCATTATTTATGCAAATGAGGGCATTTCTACAATTGTACACACTCTGACTAACCGATGCTTGAAACTATGAAAGTTCACAAACTCCTATTTTCCTTTCCTTTGCTCTGAATAACTTGCTTTATTATTATTAAGTAGAGGCAGATTTTACGAAGAGGAGACGACTCCGATAAGGAACCAGCGATCCATACAGCAAAGCCACGCCCACTTACTTGCATCCTCCCGGCTCCTTACACGACCCGTGTTCGGTGCTGCAGCCTTGTCGGCATATCGCTAGAAGAGGAAGAGGAGTAATTACAACCTGCTGGTTTCTCTTTGTAACACGTCTTAATTCAGCAGTTAAATTGAATAATTGCTTTCCTCTATGACAGTCGGTTGACAGCAGTGTTTATCCTCGCAGCCATCAATCAATCCTGCCACTCAACCACAATTAAATATTAAAGGAGAAAGTTATTACTGCCTAGGCTTACTCCCCTGGGGTTCCAGTTTAATCCTGGTGACGGAGGCAATAAAAAGCTTCATCTGGATGGAAGAGGAAGTGGAAACTGGTGCAGAAACAAAGTCCTGCATTCAATTCAATGCAAAGCAGGCGGCAGACGGCGAATCAGCATGAATCACAGATTACAGTCTGGCTGCTAGCTTTACATGACTCATCCGTTGTCACGAACGCTAATCCCACCGTCTCAAGACGCCGTCTTGATCAGTGGTTCCATTTTGAAGTGATGTCACCCGTAGACCCAGTAGACCCAGTGCCGGCATTTCAACAGTGCTTACCGGTGGTGCAGTCGGGTCCGGACCAGCCCTCCAGGCAGGTCTTGTTCCCGTTGTAGTCACATGTGTAATGCCCGAAGAACTCATCCCGGGGCCGACAGAACTTGTTGCAGCCGAAGCCGTAGTAGTGCTCGTCGCAGCTGACCCGGATCTGGTACTCAAACTGGGCCACCGGGCCGTTGTGGGTCAGCTTCTGCCAGTGGGGGCTGGGGTTGATCATCCCAGAATGAGAGGCTTTCTCTATCAACTTCCCCTCCGCGCCTGAAACGGACATTTGGACAAATTAAGGAGGAAACTCGTGACCAAGGATGAGAAAAGGGTAAAAGTAACATCCTGCTCATTTGGGGGTTGTAAGGTTCTGTGATGATAGAGTGGGAACCCAAAGATTGGGACACAAATTGCACAAGATTTCTCAGATAGCTGATTATATGTAATTAACCTAAGTATATGCGTGCTGGAGAGGAAGGCGAGGACGAGGAGGAAGTGCAGGAGAAATCTAAAGTTTGTAATGAGCTTCTTTCACTCTTTTAACCCTCCGGTGGTTCTGGTTCTGATCCTCAGGTTCACGGCTGGAGGATATTACCGCCTCTGCGTCTACTCATGCACGGACAGAACCACAGCCGCCATAAATCAGCGTGAGGACACCAGTGCCACAGTCTGGGCCGGGAAGTCCGCCAATGTGCCGTCAGCACTTTTTCTCTGACATATTTGTTCTAACAGCCCTCAAAAAAAAAAAAAGAGGTCGAGTCAACCCCCTTTTTTCTTTTCTCTCTCCCCCCACGCCCGCGAGTATCTGTCCACATTTCACATGGGGTCAGTTTCGTGATTGTGCAACCAGAACCTGGACCCAGAGACCAACATGAAGAGCCGTGACCCGCGAGCCGAAGGCCGCGATTACACAGCGAGCAAAACAGAGAGAGCAAACACGCTCGGCTCCGCCCACAAACGTCACGCAGAGAAAATAGACGCGGATGAACGGCGCCCGCTCCGACGCACGCAGAGCCCGCCGCTTCATCTCCCAAACCTTCCACCTGGGAGAAAATGAAAAATGTGTCACAGCTGTTATTTACTGCGTTCACATGGGCGGAGGTGGCTGACCGCCGGGTGAAGCACTCTTCTGTTGGGTGTGATGCAATGCGGCGGGTGGCGGCCTGCTGTCATTTATTTACCGTGCTGTGAATAGGGGGAGTCTGGGGGGGCGGGGGGTGGGGCAAAGTGAAATCACAGTGCCCAGTAACATTTCACAGTGGTGTGGAATCCAGAGCTCAGCTGTGTGACATTTCTCTACCGACTGTTGGCCTGCAGTGTCAGGAGTATCGCATCCCTGCGATCTGCTGCCGGGCTCGCTGGTCCACATAAATCAGAGAGGCTTTTATGAAGCGTCCTGAGGTCATACTCCGGCAACACAGCGAGAGTTTAAAGTCTACGCACCCTCTCTCTCCAGCCTTCTGTTACAAAAGCAATGGTGGGTCGGTTCCTCCATCTCTGACAGGTCAGTGGAGGTAGCAACAGAGCAGAACGGGAGAAAGGGTCGACCACAACACTTTTGACACTGATAATCAGAAGATCCAAAAGAACCAGTAGCAGCTCACTGGACGGAAAATTATTTAAAAGTAAAATTCTTTTTAGAAGCACAGTTCTGTTCAGTTCTGGACCCGCCCAGCAGAGGAGGAGTAAGAAAAAACATCCCAGGAGACGCCGTGTTATTCCTTTACTCTTCCTTTGGGTTATTTCTTTAATCTAATATCCTTGACCCCTCTAAATGTACCATCAAATGACCGACCTTTTGTCAAGCATGTTGTTCAGCAGGGAAATTCTGTATTTCATGGAGAACGGTCGACACTGATTAGATTGAGCTTTTGGTGAAGTCTGTGTCTGGAAACTATTTGACCCTCCTGTGGCTTTATCTGGTTACATAATTCTGTTTACTCTCATGATGAAACCTTGTATTACATGGAAAAAGTCTATTTTAATTAGATTAGCTCAACCGTTTTGGTGACGCATGTTCCTAGAAAACTCCAATTATGTAACTGGATAAAACTTTTTTTGGTTGTAAGTTACATAATTCTGTTTAGTAAATCCTCCCAGGCTTTAATAAGCCAAATAATCCTACTTATTGAATAGGACTCTCTTCAATGGTCATGATTAATGCCACCTCATCCGCGGGCCCTTTGACCTGTGGTGTCCCTCAGGGCTCCATCCTTGGCCGCTTACTCTTTAGCATAGACATGCTGCCAATGGGTCAGATTATAAACAGCCTCAGTCACATTTACAATAATTAATAGTGACTAATCATTTTCTTAACCAAACCGTTGAGCAGGGCATTAAAGGTTTAAAGCAGTTTTCACCTGTTGCGAAAATGAAGCTAAGAAATAAGAAGCGGGAGAAGCGGTGGTCCTTTTTTAACCAGCAGTGGTCTTCAACCCACTTCCTGTCGTGTCCATAGACAATTATTAGCTCCTTCCTGTGGTACTTCTCTGATTTGTCAATAACCGCCCCTTAATGGGCAACAAATGTGGACAAATATGTACAGAATGTAAGCAGAACACGGCTTCTGTCTGTGACGTTGAGCATAAACGATCCCTTATACTTAATGCCGCTTCTGCTCATGGAACGCCAAACTGCTGATTAAAAATCACATACCGGAAAGGCGTTGTGCCGCAGCAGCTTTGTTAAAAGCTGTGTGGAGAAGTGTCCTCGTAAGAATAGGTCTGCTTTTACTTCAAGCACCAGAAATATACTTTTTCCAGCTTAGTTATAAAATTACCGCGAAATTCAAGCCTAAAACTAAAATCAAGATTTTACTTTCCATTAGGGATGAGGATACAACTTTAAAATGAGACTCCCCCTAATAAAATGTATAAATGGCTTTTACTTAGTTTCTAATTAAGCTGTTAACACTTTGCCAATTATTAAAAGGCTGCTTTAACTCATTAGATGTAAAGGTTATGCTTGCCAAATAGTGAGCCCACTTATCTGTACTGCTGATTCGATCTTGCCAAAAAGTGATCCACACTGGTAAAGTGAGAGCTGTGTTATAAACGTTAACTTATGACTAATAAAGTGTTCACTACCTAATTATAAACCATTCATGAATCTTTTATTAAGGTAGTCTTGCTGTACAGTTACCGGTGGTGCAGTCGGGTCCGGACCAGCCCTCCAGGCAGGTCTTGTTCCTTACACGAATGACTGGGCCAGAGCTCCAGTGGGTCTAGTGGAGCCGTAAGCCCCAGTGGTGGGATCAGAGGGTCTGAACCAGCAGAGACTCTGGAGGCTCTTAACACCAGAGTCCTAATAGTTCTTTGGGGAGCGCCAAGTACAGCAGAAAAAGACTGAAACCTTGTTAACCTCCGGCGGAGCTGCATAAACAAGCCCTCCCCTCAGATGGACTTAGCACGCTGTCGCCAACCAGAACGCCAGCCAGCAGGTACGCCAGCATAGTTAATATCAGAACCCAAACCTGGCTGACAGAATTTAGAGCCGGCCCGTTACTACGCTGTACTTCCCGTGTACGTGGGAAGGACGCCCACAGCCTTTGAATACTACGCTAAAAATTCCTGCTCCGCACATGCTCAGTGCGCAGCCCACCTGTAACAGAGGTGACCTCCGAGATAGAGGAGCCCCCACGCCCCCCCTAATGCGCTGTGACTGCAGGCTGGTCCGGATCGCCGGAGGAACTCTGTGTTTCACAACTCAGTGACACGGAGATATGAGATGAAGCTGGCAGCAACCGCCATCAGTCATCGGCCCAACGAAAACATTATCGTAGGGGGGGGGGGGCTGCAAGACCTCCTCTAGCGCCCCACATTTCCTTCTCCGTCTCTACGTCTTCCCTGTCCCCCGCTCTTTGTTCTTCCAGGCGGAAGAGGGCAGGGAGTTCAGGAGGGGATAAAACTTCCTTTTTCTCCTGACAGACAATGATGACGAGGGAAGAGGAAGACGAGGACTCACCGCTGGTTTCGTTGTTGAAGTCCAAGGCTTCCACTATCAACGTGTAGGACCTCTGAGGAAGACAAGATGAAGAAGGAGCGTTAGGAGGATCGACCAGGGTCACAGCATCGCTAACGACTTCACTCACTCAACTTACTCTTAATAAGTTAATTTATATAGTTAAAAATTAACTAGTTAAATAGTTCATTCGCTGCATTTAAATTATTTTAAGCCTCAGAGTAAAAACAAAGAAAAGTTTCCCACAGTCTCGCATTAACGCCGATTACCGAAGGTTCTCAGTTAAGCCCTTTTCCACCGAGGCAGCTCCTGGGCTCCTTTGGAACCAGTTCTTTGCATTTTTACAGCCAAAGAAAAGAGGGTGCGTGAGCAGAACCAATAACCTTCATCCTCCAGAAGAAGAGCTGGTGACGTCAGCGGCTGGTGAGAGCGTTATTGTAGCAAACAAACTATTTCAAGAACCTTAGATGTGGTGAAAACATATTAATAACAGTAATTGTGTTATTAATAGGAAGTTATTCAAGTTTAAGTTGATTGACAGTCAGAAAAAAACTCAGTTCCGTATGTTGTGACGTTTGATCGACATCACTGTCTCCATTATAACTCATTAACTCAAACTTCGTCTGCGTCGCCATTGTTGTTGTTACAGCTTTTTACTCTTCTCTGCCACCTAGTGGATGTTTTAATGTCAACATGGAAAACTCAAGTATGCGAACTCAATGGTTGTAGCAGAAATATCTATTAGACGTATAAAAAATCTTTACTGTGAATATATTAACATGCAGAAACAACACTACTGACAAAAAACGTAGAGGTGCGCCAATCGCAATTTTCTTAGCCGATTCCGATCCCTGAATTTCATCCAGTCTGACCGGCAGGTACCGACTCAGTCCAGTTCTGATTGTTTTCATGAGAGTTTTAAAACCATAATTGACAGCATGCAAACATACGACGGGCTCGCTAGCTTTAGCCGCTCTGCCACCATTAGCTTCTTTGTAACTTGCTATGTTCCACGGGGTGATCAATTCTGAAGGGTCCGATAAAAATTTCATGTCGTAAACGTTTTTGGGGTCGTGATTCCACAGCTTATTTTCACCTCGTCGTTTTTCACAGACGCCGAAAAACTTCCAATAACTAAAACACAGAGCAGACTATTGTCAAATGGTGCTCTAACCCCTCTGTGAGGTAACATTGAGCTCGAGAACCTCTGTGATGTCATTCCGGGCTCTAGCCCCTCTGTGAGGTAACGCCGGGCTCTAGCCCCTCTGTGAGGTAACGCCGGGCTCTAGCCCCTCTGTGAGGTAACGCCGGGCTCTAGCCCCTCTGTGAGGTAACGCCGGGCTCTAGCCCCTCTGTGAGGTAACGCCGGGCTCTAGAGGTGGAGAAATGGCGAGTGTTTGGATGGAGCGATGTTCCAGTCTGTCTGATGAAGAGGATGAGGTAACGGTCCAGCAGACGTCTCTGCGCTGCAACCATGAGGATGTGACCAGAAACTAGCTGCTTATAGCAGTGTTACACAAGACTAGGACCAGAATATGCAGAACTTTTGAAAAAATAGCACGATGTTCTATTTTCCTCACCCTCCAATGCCTAAAATATACATCTTATTGTCAGACTCTGTAGAAACTGCTTCTCCGCATGTTTTCACAATGTGGAAAGAGCAGCCGGTGGATGACTTCCAACAAAAACGAGAACGCACAAAGTCCGGTCTGTTTTGCAACGTATTTGGGAAATCTCGATTGTTGGCAATTTTAGAAACCACTGGTGCCATGTGCGAGGAATGCTGGGCACGGTCCAAAACGGAGTGCTTAAGAGATCCGCTTTTATGCAAAGTCAACACAGACAGAAAAATGAAGTAAGAAAAAGAATGCGTCTGTGAAGGAGAGGGCGGAGAGGGTGGAGAGGGCGGAGAGGGCGGAGAGGAAGAAGAATGCACGGGAGGAGAAACCTGGGAGACATTTAAGTGCTACAGTCTGGAGGGCTCGTCTTGATTTCAACCCTGTCGAAAAATGCTTTGTCCGATTCAGGGTCGGTAGCGCTCACACCGATATCAGCTTACACATCCGCGGCGCCCCGCGCCACGGTCATGAGGGAACCAACAATGAGGCTGGGAGCGCGCATGACGGCCCCAGTGAAAGTCAGCGATTGTGAGGAGGTCTAATCCACTTACGGCGCTCCGGCATCCACTGGAAACACCTACTTGTTATTTTCACACACACGCTCGCCCCTCGCGGCGCCGCTCCGAGGCATTTCAGAAATTCTGCATTCTGCTTTCCTGCGATGACCTCATGGTAAACAAACCTGCTCCAACGAATCTAGATTTCCACAGTAATTGAAAAGGCTATGACTCACCCCTCAACGTTTCTTCCAGGCTCCGCCTTCTTTAGTCAACCATTGCACCGCCAATCGTCCCGGAGGACGCCGGTCTCAGTGTGTCGGCGCAATCAGGCCATCATTACTCCAAATGCAGGGCTTATCAGAAAACACGGGCTTTACAATGAGTTCTGGCTCACAACTGACTCAGTCACTTGACCCAGAACTTGAGTGAGTGAGTCAGAGGTAATGTGATACCGAATCATTGACTCGGTTCTCCTCGGGCTGAAGAAGGAATCATTTCACCGCTGTGACAACCACTGATCATCTCTGAGAACGTTCTTTTAAAGACCACCGCAAACTTCCCTTCAGCTCTCTGGGGTTTAATCTCCATCTAACTATAAAAGTAGGCGTGTCTGTTCCCAAACGGCGACTACGGCGACCGTTCTTCGCCGCTACATTGATACAGCCACAAGATGGCAGTGGCGAGTCGAATGTTTCAACAACAAGAATCGTGTGTAAATCACGTAGCTAGAAAGCAAAATGCAGTTTATGACTATCGGGAAGAAAATGCACTTTTAAAAACATCATTAAAAATGTGTACGGAGATATTTTTACTTTTTTGAGAACACATACACAATGCCAGGCACCGATTTTAATTTCCATGGCCGATCCCCAATTTTTATAAAGTCCGACACTGATTTTCTTTTCATTAAGTTTTAAAACCATAGTGAGTAGTGTATTTAAAAGGCTCTTATTTTGAAGGGCTACAGTGGAAGTAAGGCCGGTCGGCATTGTGTATGTGTTCTCCTGAAAAGAACGTAGCCTCCGTCCTCTTGTTTTTACATTTCGATTAAAAAATAAAGCATGTAAGCCGCGTTCAGTCTGTCATACTTTCTATGAAACTTGTGTTTAAATATATTTATTGCAAAAGTACTTTGAGTTGTATCTCTGGCACGGAGGTGCTAAAAGTGTTAACTTACTTTTATTACGTCGTGTGTCAGGGACACTGTTGCAAAAGAGTTTTACAACTCATACCCATAATTCTGGCCTGTTGGACTACGCTGAACCTGAACGCATCATTTCAAGGTCGACGCCTTTGACCACTGAATGATGTTGAATGAATAATGTTTCAATTAAAGGTGTTTAGAGTAAAACAATCACATCGTTAGGTATTATTTTAGTAGAATATAATCCAATCCAATCATTTTCGACTCGAGCTGAGCAGACATTTGAATTATTGTACTTATTCTTTTTGTATCGACTGACCTTTTCTGTATAATCAATGTAGGAAATTAAAACATTTAGAAAATATGATCCCATTTTGTTTGACGAAGACTTTTTTTATTCTTTTTTTTGACTTATTATTGAAATGGGTTTAAAAAGTCTGGGTTCGGGTCCGGACACATCTACAGCGGCGGTCCCACCTAAAACCTCGTGACACACACCTGACACAGCCTCGGACTCATCCTGAGAACAGGAACTCAGACGTGACCCTGCGTCATCCATCTCCTGGGAAGTGCTGAGTCATCTTTGCGACATTTAACATTGACATGGTCGTGGCTGACGCAGGGAAAAAAATGTCCTGCATCACAAAATGGATTGCAACTTATTCACCTCCCAGCGTCCTCTCAAAGTATACGAGCACGTTTGGAGGCGAGTGAAGAGAAAGTTTGGGGAGGAGGAGTCAGGATCCCTGGAGAACAAATACACCTTGTTTCCCCTGAAACATCAAAGCCTGCCTGGGACTGATGGGAGGGGAACCGAAAACACCGAGCCACATTGGGTTTATTGGGTTATGGGCGATCCCAGCAAAGGCGGATCAACAAAAAATAAGACGACGCACTCGCACCTTGCCCCATTTAGACTTGCCTTGACACGACCGTTACCTCGCGGCAGTCATCGGCGCCGCAGACGATCACGCGTCAGACGTCCACAGACCCGACTAAACTATAAAACCTTGGCTTCCGCGCGGCGGCCTTGATTATCTGCCGACGTATCATTAATGTTGTACTACTGGCTTCTCTCTCACATGTAGCTCTGGCTTTTATTGGCGTGTTTAGTTCCAGACAAAAATAACTGCTTCCAGAGAGTGAGATACGGCCCGACTCCTCGTTTACCAGCACTCCATAACTCCTGGCTGTTATCAGCTCAGAGCTGTCTGCCACTGCCAGGTTCTCTTTTCCCAGGCTCCCAGCTGACTCACAAGGCCTCTTTGAACTCAAGAGCGTTCACACACACACACACACACACACAGTAAGTGTGGCCATATGTCCTCTTATCGTTCTTGGACAAGTAGACACGATCCGACATACGAGCGACATGAAGACCCTCGCCAAGACTCACTACTGAAACACTCAGAAGGGGGATTTTCCAAACACACACAATGTTTGTCATCAGCGGAACACGAAGCCTCCAGAGGCATCGGCAGAAAGTACTCGAGTAAAACTGGACCAGTGCCGTCGTCCCCAAAGAAGTCCCAAATCCACTGCGTTGTGCAAACATTCCCCCCCTTCCTGCTTGACCTACTTCAATGAAATGTGTTATAAAAGTTATATCCACAGTATTTTTCTCAAAATACAAACTATTAGGAGTAAAATGTATAATGCAGAATATAAATAAGATGGATCTCCTGGAGTCAATGCATGGGCAACGAATTTGGACTAAATCAGCTAAAGCCCCCCCTAGTGTCAGAAATACACTATAAATAAATAATAAATCCAGTTCTTCCTCACACCCATGTCTATGGGGGTATATAATGTTAAAAGGATGAATTAAATGGTTCTTTAGTTACGTCCAGAAAACGGTGTTTTCATGAAAACAGCTCCCCCCAGTGAGTAAAAAAGGAACTTTTAGAGTAAAAATATGTATTCAGGATTTGTCTCTGCGCCAGATCTGGACTAAATCGAACCGGTGGGAACAGTAGAGAAATCACATACAGAAAACTTTGAGATGAAGCGCCCCTCAGTGTCGGTAAGACACGCCCACCTTCCCCCAAATCGTTCCGGTTACTTCAGAGTTTTCGGTGATACAATAAAGGTGTAGAACCCAAACCCGTGTCCTAGAGCAGGAAAAAACAAAGTAAGGCTGAGGCCCGACAGAGGAGAAGAGTCTCAGTCGTTAGCGATCAGAGGACGTGTCAACAATCCAGTCAAAGGGATGTTGACCCGGTGTATCAGTGTTCCTGACTCCATCAGTCGTATCGGACCGGGACCCAAGCCATGACTGGGACCGCTAATAACATTCTCTGTTCAGCCATAAAACCCTGGGCCCACTCAGGAAAACCCAACTCGCATAATTGCATTAAAAGCCAGCGACTTCTCCGACGGGCTGGGAAGAACGGCAGAACAACAAGCGCCGGAGAAAAGACGGCTGAACGTTCAACAGCTCGTTAAATATTGTGTAAAGGTGCGTCAGCCCGGCAACAGACAGAACCGAGCCTCGCCGCCGCAAAAGAGCATTTCAACGGTTTGTCCAACAAAAACAATCCAGACTGGGAGATTCTGGATTTCTCACAAGGCAAACATGATCGAACTATGTTCTTGGCACCGTGAATGGAAGCGGAGCATTTCCACTGGACCGGCAGTAACAGCGATCTCCGTTTCACGAGAGTCGCTGAGCATCAAGGGAAAGCAGAAGAAGACACAGGTGATCCAAGTTTAATACTTAGGGTTTGTTTCCCTCCGCGTGTCACGCTTCCATAGATGGAGCCTGGAACAAGTCTGATAAGCAGCAAAGCCATTACGTAACGTCACGCTGCAAGAATGCTGAGAAAGCCCTAGTTAAAGTAAAGTAGAGGAGAGGGAGAGGGTGAGGGAGAGGGAGAGGGAGAGGGTGAGGGAGAGGTGGGAGAAAAACATCTCTCCCTCTTTCACTTGAGTAATTTGCACTTAACTGCCACATCAGAGCGGCTATATAAAACAAACATGTCATTACTCCCACAGCTGCCGCTAGCCTTTGCCCTGGAGGCTGAGCTTGCCTATTGTTCTGAAACCCACCTGAACCCGGTTCTCAGACAGCTCCAGCATGTCTACAAATCAATCATGGCGATGCCTTCATGTCTGCGAGGGAACGCCAGCGCCGAGGTAACAGAGAGACGGAGGAACCAAAGTGACGCGGTTAAAAAATGGGCACCATGAAATCAAATCCAAGAACAACAAGCATGAAATACTCGGGAGCCCCGCCAGGGTCCAAATCCCTGAAGGTCATCAGAACCGAGTTGACCCTGTTAATGAGTGCGGATGCTTTGGCACTTTTTATTATTATTATTATTCTGTCTGCACCTTTAAACTCCTTCATACTTTAAGCTATAGAAAACTTTCAACTCTTATGACTTTTCACATTTAAACTTTTAAAGATATTAAGCATTTTAGTATTTCACCATTGGAATGAATGGGGCATTTCCCAGAATGCCTAGCGACTTTAGAGCAGGAGTGGGGTTTGTACTACTACTGTTATCACTATGAACGTTACTTCTATTATTTCCACTGCATTCACCATCAAAACCTTGATTTTTTCCTGGAAACGCCATTTTTCTAGTTGCAATTCTTTTTACATGCCTGACAAAAAAAGTTTAGAAATAAACTTTGAAGAAGTCTGCAGCACATGGGAGACTTGGGGTATTTATAATATTGTGTAAAAAGGATGATTCAATGAGTCTTGAGTGGAGCCTCAGAGACGTCATCAGAAATCCCACACACAGAATGAGTTCATCTTGTAACCACGGCAACAGAGACACATAAAAACAACTCCGGTTCCTGAATGGCAGACGGCCCCACTGCTTCAGTGCGTGGTCGTACGTAGAAATGTTGTGAAAGAATCATAGATCATCTTTAGATGAGGTGCAGAAATGAAACCAAACTACCATAATGAGTTTTTAGCACAAGGTGTCGCCATGGAAACCACCACAAAAACCCCTAAATGAAGAAAAAACTAAAAAACTAAATTTGGTTATTGTGTGCAGAAAGGTTTGATGAAAGAAATAATTGTTTTGATCTCCAGACTTGAGCATGGCAGACTGATGGGATGGAACCCATGCCTATATCCCCACTTTGTTTATAGCGGGGGGGTAATTAGAACGCCAGATCAACAAAACCACTCTGGAAATAAACTTGTTACCAAGTGAGCAGCCTCTTAAATCCTTCTTCTAACCTATAAACAATTCACCAAAACCAATTAAATATTTTCTTCCCTCACGGTGCAACAAGGGTAAAAAAAAATAAAATAAAAAAAATGCTGAGGTGGTCACAGTTAGCGTGGGAACCGACTTCATCGCTTGCTGAGTCTACGACAACTGCTTCCTGTTGCTTGCCCCGCGCTGGCATTACAGCTGCCCTGCCGCTATTATGCTCCGTAATCCTCGCTGTAGTCCGCGAGGGCACGCCATTGTCCCCGCTTATACACGCCGTAATGCGGCGAAGGCCCGCGCCGCTCGGTGGAATAAAAGGCTGCGGCGGACGCCGGTGCGTATATTAAAGAAGGCCGGCGGAGGGGCTTTTTCACCGGACGCGGGATCCTGCCCTACCTGATTGGAGCACATGTGTGTAGCCTCATTAAGTGCAGCGGTTACTGTGGGTGGCAAGGTTAAAGCCATGAAATGCCTGGGGTCCAACCGAGCGTGACTTAAACAAAGCCCTTGGCCTGGACAAGGGGCCAACTTCATGCAGCCCCCAGGAGAGAATGAAGGGGAGGGGGGGGGTAGGAGGGGCCCTTCATGAACTCTGAGGACCCGGTTGCACCACGCCGCCGTCTGTCCTCAACAGCAAATCAACTGAGGAGAGGAATAAAGAGAATATCATACCCATCCTGAGGGAGTGATGAGGGAATCCAAACGTTAGACGTTGTCTTTGCACTAACTCCTAGCCCCCCCCCCCCCCCCCCCCCTCCTATGTTGGTGTTCACCAGAACATCTTCCATCCTGCTGATCACGCAGGAGAACTCTGTCAACACAGCTAGCACACACTTCACATCTTAACGCCATCCAGTGCTGATTTCAAGCAGGTCTGATTTTCAGCGCGCTCAGATCGCCGATGCCAACGTCAACAAGTTCAGCGTGAAAATAAACACAAACTTTTGTCTTTGAAACGCGGCGCCGGAGTCTAAGTGGAGAGCAAATATGGAAAAAGAAAGAAAAAAAGAACCGTATCAAGTTGCCTTCTAGGCTGAGAACCTTGTTTTACTGGCTATCAGCTTGTGGGAAAAACAAGAAGGAAAAAATGTGGCCCTGCCCAGGAGGTTACACACAAAAACGTAAAGCAGAATCTTCCGGTTCCTTCGTGATGTTCGAGGCTACCGATCAAAAGTCTGAACAACAATTACTTCTACCAGGATTGAGGTTAAAAATAGCCTTGATGTAACGGGACACACACAAAGCAGCAGACTCCCACCAGCCTCGGTGGAGGAGTTCTGGGCCGGGCCGTGGGGCCCGGGTCGGTCCTGCTTTCTTCACTACTCTGAAAAGTGCTCCGGCGGTGCCACTCAGACCCGAGGATGTTTACTCTGGGAAGAAGAGCTGACACTCCAGGAAACAAGAAAGTGAGGTTTTTACTCTGTGGTGGGCCGCAGATCTGTGAGAAGCAGCGTTTTCATCTTTGTCTGTTATTATCAAGCAGTGCATGATGGGAATATTTTCAGAGGAGCTTTTCGTGGCTGCATTACAAAAAAAATAAAAAATAAAAATCCTATTTAAACAGATTGAATACAGATTTATCTGCTGATCAGAAATCCAACATTAGATCCCCCAAACGTCGGGAACATTATCAGATGGTGGTTTTGGGCCATAATTTGTCCGATTCTGTCCAAATCTGGTGCATAAGAACCGACCCGAGGAGATTTACTCTGTCAGATTTGACTTTAACGGTTAACATTTAACCCACTAGGGGGGGCTTTTCTACAACAACAACAAAAAATACAGTTCTTCAGACAGAACTTCACATTAAGTCCAAACTGGGTCGACCCAAACAGATCTATGGTGTTTGGCTTCACTCCAGTAGTTGATGTTTTCTCACTGGGTGGCCCTGTTTCTTCTGTTTAAAGGAAGAACCCTGTGGACATAACGTCACGTTTAATGTGAGGAGTCCTCTCACAGGGGGGGCTCGGGTTAGGGGGGCTCGGGTTAGGGTGGCTTGCACAATGCATGGGGTTCGGGGACTTGAACTGGTTCCAAAGGAACGTTATTTTAGATGGATTATTTGGAGTAACTCGGAGAAAAACGCCTGCAGATGCTTAATTGGCGCCGATAATGAGGAGAGGTTAATTCACAGGCTGCAAAAAAAAGATTCTCTGTTTGCTTTTTGGGGTTGGTTTTTTTTTTGGGTCCACTTTGTGAGTGACGGACAGTAATTGCGCAGAATCGCCCTGCAAACACGTTCGTGGGTCTCTTTGTGTCGAGAGTGGATCTCCGAACTCACCGGCCAGGCAAAACTGAAGGGCAAAACTATCCGGGAAGTGTCACTCCTGACTGAGCTCCTGAAAGACAAGGTATTCCCTCCGAGGACAGGCGTAGCTCCCATCCCGAAGCTGCAAGGCCCCGCAGCAGAAACCCGTGACTGGTATTCCTTCAGGCAAACTTTAAAAAACGTATCGCACTCGTCCCGCGTGCACTTTCGATCCGCCGTGTTCCGCGCGCCGTCGCAGCACGCGCCGCTCTGCAGCTCTCCGTTACTATTGTGCATCGACAGGATTTGCAGCTCGAATTGTCCCGATCCGTGTGACACCTGTTGGAGACGGAACCGTTAATGCAACAAAAAAAAAAAGAAAAACGGGAAAAAAGAAAGAAAGAAAAATAAATAAAAAGCAGGCAAACTTACACGGAACGTTATAAAACATGAAGGTGTAACAAAATACGGTCCATCTGGGCTTTTACTTGTATTTGTATTGATTTCTGATGCACGTACCTTCGCCAGGAAGCAGAGGAAGAAGGCAGCAACGACCGAACCCCGTCTCAGAATCATGCCTGCTGTCGCCGCTCGTTTGTTCTAGTCGTCTGGCCGACTCACGGCACCGGAGCTCTCCTCCGGTTTAAACATGCACGAGTGGAAAACCCACACTACGATCCGCCGAGCTCACGTTCCACATTCACACGAGACGACTCCCGCGCGCCTCTTCTGCTCTCGAGCCGACTGTTGCCACTTGTTGCGCTGGTTCCGTCTCTACGCGGTGGCCATGCGGCAGCCGAACTCCGTACTGACTGACTGACTGCTGGCTGGAGCTGGATTCACAAGTTCAACCGAGTGGGGGCGTGTCGGCGCAGACCCCTGCCTGCATATTCATGAGCAGCCACCGGAGACACGCCCCCTCTCCGTTAGGAGGATAATCATGCGCCGCCGGTTCCTCCTGAGGAGCCTCTGGCACTGATGTGGTGGAAAACCAGCCTCCGAACGATCCACGACCTGCAGCGATGCTGATAATAATCATAAGTCACCGCAACCACAAATGTAAATGAAAAACATTTTTCAGACAAGCATCAATTTATACTTCTATATTCTCACGTCCTGCCTCCGCCGCGCGCGCTACGTTCACCGCAGTGCACTCTGTTATTTGACGTCATGAGGGCTGACGTCAGCCTGTAGGCGGGTGGAGCGGCATGGAGCTGCTTCCCCTCTACATCGGTCCATTAGGGCGCTCACTAAATCATCTGGATGCAGAATGAGCTCGAATGAAGGCCAGCGGAGCAGCCGAGGGCTTCGAGTAAATGTAAGGTATGTGAGACATCCTCTGAAAGCCCTGGATGAGAGAAGGTCGACATTCCATCTACCAAATGTGCTCAGAACACTGTAATAAGGAATGTTCAGACCCAGGAGAAGAACCCACTGCAACCGTCTGCAGCGATCTTCCTCATGTGGGTACCTCCGTGGAGGGTGGGGGTCGTGTTTTCAGCGCCGTGTCTTTCTTTGTCTCTTTCTTTGTCTCTTTCTTTGTCTCTTTCTTTTATTTGTTTGTTTGTGATCAAAGTTACAGAAACATTCCATGAAATAATGAGCCGTTTGGAATGATGACCTTACAATGTGACTATAAAAGCCTTAGATACTTGGATTCCTTTGATGTTTTCTTTTTGTTGGAGCTGGGGACTCCGTTTCAAGAGTTACTTTGATGTTCCTTTGGGGGTGGGGCTGGGGGATCAGTGGGCTGAACAGAGACGCTGAATTGGAAGTTTGCTTCGTAGACGGGGAACACACAACTGTCCTGAAACCATAATGACAAAAGCCTCAGGTTTCCTAATTGTTCCTAACAGAAGTGTGACGTTCTGTTGTGTTAATGGTCAAGAGCTACACTGCCACCTGTTGGCCTGGCATACGTACTACAGCGTCACCTTTGCGTATCCATGTGGGTGAGGATCATCTTATTGCTTCAGTAGAGTTTATTTGTGATTGAACTGATACTGACCACCTTTGAATCATAATTGTTACCTGAGTGGGAGGAGTTTAAAATCCTAGCGCCCCTGCTTCAGGATCATCCCCTTTATTCAGCTACTACAACTTTTATTTAACCTTAAAACACTTAATGCAGAAAATGTAAGTCCAAATAACATGTAATGTTAAGTTTCCAACATTAGCATCTCATCAGAACCTATATAATGTACCTGAGTCATCAGATTAGAACCTTCGTCTTGCAATGGTGCATATGATAAAGAGGTGGCAGTGAGTCCCCTGAATGATATTTTACAGTGTATCTTAGCATTGGCAGCTATTTGACCCTTTAATGTCCTGCTCAGCTGCTTGCTAAGCTAATTTTGAGTCTAAATATCTATTTGAAAAACGTGCTAAACCTGTTTATAATAAGACCTAGTGGTAGCATGTATATGCTAAATAGTAAGAGGCCAAGGACGGAGCCCTGTGGGACACCACGTCCATTTGGATAAGTAGGATTAAAACATACGAGGACTTGAAGAATTACAGAATTATGAAACTTGATAGATCAACAAAATGAAAGTCTCAAAGAGTTTTTCTAAAAACATGCTTCATCAGAAGATTGAGCTAATCTAATTCTTATCTAAATTCAGAATTTCATCATGAAATAAAATGTATAAGTTGATTTTATTTAACAGTTTATTTGTCTCTCTATGGAACATTTAGACCAATCAAGGATATTAAGTGAATAAATGCAGCAAAGACATAAAACATGCAGAGTAACCTTTATTTTCAATATTTCCTGTTTTCTGTTGGTGAGGACATCAAAGGGTTAAGAATCATTTCTGGGATTAAAATAAAGGTTGTTTTTGTTTTCAGGAATGCACACAACAGTGCCCCGGAGTGGCAGCCCTGCAGGCTTTACGCCTGAGAGACGTCACCCTTCTTAAAGAACCTGCATCTACGCCTGTTTCTAACTATCTAACCTCCAGTTTACGGCTTAAGACCTCCAAACCGGACCCAAACCCCGCCGCTGGGCAGAATTCCGGCTTAAATAAACTCAGCCCAATGAAGTTCCCAGAGGGAATACGCTGACGGATTGGTGAAAGGTAGTATTTCACCAGAACCCTTTCAGCGAGGACGGGCCATTGTGGCCAGGTGTAGGTCTGCATGAAGGCGGTCCGTGAACCGGATCAGTGACCGCACTCGCACTCGCACGCATCCATAGCAGCGAGTGGGAACCCCCTCCGCTGCCGCGGTTAGTGATTTGCGAGGACCAATTACACAGGTCAGTCAGCGGGTCAGAATGATGGAAACACAGTTGGAAAGCGCGGCGCTGCTCGCAGAGGACGGTATCAATCAGTAACTTCTGTATTTAATGTTTCACCATCGCACTTTATAGCCGTTTACGAGGGCGTCACACATCTCTGCTCAACGCCTTTGGACCCGATAAGCGGGCTTTTTTCTTCTCTCTGCTTTAGAATCGGTTCAGGTAACAAAGGTCCGGTTTGTTCTCACTTTCCCTGATCGCCGGTTTAAACACAGAAAGCATCTTGAAATGTTATTTTGTGGGTTCTGCCGCCGGTGCCGAGGTTTTTATATTCAGAAAGGGAAACTTCTACATTACAGCGATCTGTTTTCAGATGTTGCACTTCCTGTGCTTGAACTTCAAGATGAAAGTCAGGGCTTCCTTCCCCGACCGCTGCGGCCGGCGAACTGATACGTCTCGGGTTACGGGTCCCGCTGAAACGCTCTCTTGGGGTAATTAGGGTTAATTGGAGACGTTTTTAACCCCGGGGGGATTTCTCCTTTCTTTTGCCCCCGACGGCAAAACTCAAATTGAGTCTGAAGATTTTGTTTGGTTTAATGGCATCTGTGACGGGGTCCCGTCTGCCCATCCATCATGAGCTGCCAGTGAGGTGGTGCTTTGCGTTGGGGTGGAGGTGGGGGTGGGGGTGGGGGTTAAAGATGCTGGTACTGAAAGACACGTTTAAAAAAAGGTCATGAATATCAGTAGAGACAATGTCTATAAATGCTTATTCTTTGGATCGCCATTAGCTGCCGCTAAAGTAGCAGCTAACCTCCCTGGGGTCCACAAACAAAAAATATAAAAACACGTAACAAGTAGAAAATGAACACAGAGTGTGAAAAAACCTCCACAAAGACTTCCTGCAGAATCCGCCATTAATGTCTGAGTGACTGCCAGCCTCTAAATCTACCGACGACTCCAACAAACTCTCTGAGGATCTCTAGCCGCTTGTCTCCTGCACCTTTCATTTCAGTGTCTCTGTTCAGCCCATTCAGCCCCAACCTCCACCCCAGAGGAACAAAGGCAGCAGTGTGACGTTGCTACTCCAAATGGCTTATTACTTCATTTCATTTTATTTTAAATGCTGCAAAATCCGATCTGTAGTTTTTCCGTAATCCTGCTCACAAACAAACAAACAAACAGACAAACAAACAAACAATGTTGAGGAGTGAGAACATGACATCACCTCCTGGTCGGAGGTAGTGACAAGTCTCAACAAAAACACAGGGAAACTCATCAAAAGAGACTTTTTTCACGTCACCCTCCACTTCTCTCAATTTTAGATTTTTACAAGTTTGAAAACACGCATTCAAACTTCCACCGAGGCTGACAGGGTCCCTCCTCCTCCTCCTCCTCCTCCTCCTCCTCCTCCTCCTCCTCCTCCAGTTAGGCTCATCATTTTTTTGCTCAACACCTGCATTGATATTCTTTTTCCGTGGATCCGTCCACAGCTGCTGCTGCAGTGTGAACAGATGTTTCAGAAAAGTCTGCAGTTCTTGTCCGACTGGTGGATTCTCCCCAAAACGTAATCACATGTTCCCGTCGCCCATAACTACCCCTCGCAGAGGTTTCAAGTAAATCCGTCCCTAGCTTCTTCTTTTTTTCCGGTAAATGTCTGCCCTCAAAGTTTTCACAATGTTAGATAATGGGGGGAAAAATGTGGCTCCACCCCTTTTTCTGGATCAATTCTAAGGCGACGCCCACTCTTCCACTCGCTCTCATAGCAATCCATCACCCAAAACATATTTAAGCCTAATATTTAAAATGTACGCGTTTTAATTACATGTAAAACACCCGTTTATTTGGATTACATCATTTTAACATAACAAATGCATTTTTGTCATTAAATTATGAATGAAACTAGTAAAAATGACGGTTCCGATGTCCCTAAAACCATTCAAAAGAAAAAAAACTAAAAAACCTTTAAGTAAAAGCTCTGAATAAAGTTCCGTGTTCGTTGGATAACGGTGATTAAATGATCCTGGGATCACCAGAAACAATTGGGAATAATGCAGTTTTCTCGACTTTACCTTTAAAAGAGGACATCAAAGAATAACATCATTCATTTCCTGACATAGACTTTTTTTTTGACAGTGTGGGTAGTAAAAACACACAGAGGTGATGGCGGACTCACACTTCAGAACCAGATGAGACCAACAAACAAACAAACAAACAAAGAGACCGAACCACAGACGAAAGAAGAAGTCGTTGTTGCGTCGTCTTCATCTGACTGGCGTTTAGCTGCTAGGTGTCCGAACCGCTCCTCAGAGGCCGCGTCCGCCGTCGCCATGGAGCGCAGGCGGGGCTTCTCCTCTGAGGCCGTGGTGCTAATCTCCTGCAGCCTTAATGTGATTATGGTAATGATCACACAAATGACCCCTGGGCTTTGGGGGGGGGGGATCCATGGTTCACACATCTTCACACAGAGGCTGCAAAGCAGCTTTGACTCCACCGGCCAGCGGACCAGACCACCAGACTGAGCCGGTCCCGGTGGCCCGCCGCCGCTGGTCTGTACTGGCTGGGCTCGGCAGAGGGAAGTTGAATGGGTCACGTGAATTCCAGCCGGCAACAAAAGAGCTGAAGGTCCAGGAGAGAGATGGATATCTTTTGTTGTTTGATACTCGGCGCTGTATTCCAATCCAATTACCTCAGCCTTTTGCAACCCCTCCTGCTGCAGAGCGTGGCACCGAAGCCCGCCGGAACCCCCGAACAAGAATGTAGTGGATTAGGTGCTTAGTGAGCATCCCCCCCCACCCACCCACACCCCCAACCCACAACCCCCACATTTACTCCCATCTATGCTGCACTCTCACTCTCTCCTCAACAGATGTACAACAGCCAGCTTCTCTTTTAAATTCTATTCCGTTTACTGAATGTCTTTATTGTCTGAGCGGCGCTGAAGAAGAGACAAGATGGACAAATCAAAACCCCGCCTCCGCTTAAAGATGGACGCTGTCGCTTATTCTAGTCTCGTTGACTAAAAACATCTTGATTCTGCTCTTACCTTCTTTTTTTCCCCCCTTTTTTTTTGTATTTATTCATTTATTTTGCTATAATGGTGTTTTTACTCATTTTAAAATTTCAATTAAAAAGAAGCTTTATTTATGTTTTTACGTTTGTGTTTATGGATTTGTTCAGTTTTTTTTTCAATTTCAAGTCAATTTAAAAAAAAAACAATTATAATTTTATGTATTCATTTTTTTATTTAGTTATTTACACAAAAAGATCTTCATTTTCACTTAAAGACAATGTCTGTAAGTGTTTTAATAAAAATTCTCAAGGGGGCAAATGACATTTTCCTGGTTTTAAAAACCAGCGGCGACACAAACCATCATTCCGAGCCTTTATTTGTCATAAAATAACTTTGATTAGTGTCTTTTACAATAAGACTAATCTACATTCTCACCTGCTTCCTTCACAGCAGATCAACAGTGACGCGTTAGTTGAGCGAAGACGAGGCGCTATGAAGAAGTATTCGACCTTCCTCCTGTTGTTTCTTATTTCTGTGCATCTCTTACGAGATTGTGTTCGAGACCAAACAAAGATAAGGAAGTATTTACCGATCCCCGAGGAAATTCTTGTGCCGGAGTCCAACAGTCACACAAAAACTACAAGAAGTGAGTAAAAGAAAAGAGAATATCAATAAAAAGGTGAATGTAAAACTGTAAAAGTAAGTGTCTAAGAGGTAGATGAGAGAGTTTGTTCCTGAGAGATCCTGAACAAACTCTTATTACACATGATGATGGAAGTATCTATCTTCAGAAGAAAGACCTTTTCTGGCTGGAAGAAGAGTTGGTGAGGGTGAAGAGTATTTGAAAGGCATCGGCGAGGGAAGGGCTACAAGAAGTTCTCAGACCCCACAGATCCACACTGAGACACATCATCTAGGAACGGAGTGGACTGGGAACAATAGTGAGCCTTCCCAGACGCAGCCGACCTTCCGACATTCCTCCAACGTCACGTGGACGGCTCCAGAAAGTCACAAAAGATCCAAAGAAAACATTCAAGGATCTGCAGGCCCACTCACCTCGGTGGAGGTCAGAGTTCACGGCTCCACTATTCTGGAGACACTGGGACCAAATGACATCCCTGGGAGAGAGGTGAGACGAGAGCCACTGCAAAACCCGGAGGAGCTGAAGGACTGACATGGATTTGTAGGAGTTCTTAGACCAGGCTCTTTAATGATACCGGAAGGTTCTGGAAGAATCGGTGCATCGTTCACACGTGTCCAACTCAAGGCCAGTGCTACAATATAAAAACATAAAAACAGAAGTTACTTACATTTAATGTGGAAAACACCTGATTGTTTTCTGAGGAGCAGCTGTTCCTGGCTGCAGTAACAGATACGAGGAGCAAAGGTCTACTTTTACCATTTTCTCTCTTACTAGAAATAAATCATTCTAGGTCTAACCCGTCTGAAGACAGTCGGTATTTGTGGAGCAGTTTGAAGTCGTTTTTTCTGGGCTTTACATATCGCTTTGATGTTCTGGTCAACTCTTTGGTTGAGGACATTTGAGTCTCTTTTTCTTAGAAAGTCCCTCTTGACTGAACCTGTTTATATCGGGACCCGGTGGCAGCATGAATGCTAAAGAGTAAGGGGTCGAGGACGGAGCCCTGGGGGACACCGCAGGAAAGAAATCAGTTTTTCCCTTTCTTTTTATTTTTATTTTGAACTTTAAAAGGACATAAAAGGGTCGCAAAAAAATGTTGGGATTTTAAGGGCTTTACGGAACGTTTTTGAATCTCGTGAAGCCGCTTCAAGTAAGAATTTGAGGTTTTTCGCCGACAAAGTGAGAAAAAAAAGAATATAACCACAATCGCGAGCGTCGGCTAAAATCTGCGATGACCTCGGTGAGGTGGAGAAGAAACACCGGCGATGCTCCAGCAGCAACACTTTTCCTTCTTTTACAGCGAGGTCCGTCTTTGTGCCCTGGGGGGAAACATGTGTGAGGTGAGGAAGCACATCTGAGGGGATTCAGGGTTCAGGCTATGACAGGGAGGAAGACCCTCGTGCCGCTCAGTGTTTGGTGCGTTTAATAGAATCGCAGTGTTTACACGGCGTGTTTATGGGAGCTGCTTTTACCGAACGTGTTGCAGATGGTATCGGCAAACGGCGCTCGGATAAATATTATTTTCCGCTGTTAAAGGTGGCCGCTTTGTTATTTTCGAGGTTTACTCGAGGGCCGTCTCTGTGAGGTGACGGTGTTTTTTATGTCCGACTGTGTACGTAGTGAATACCTCGCTGTGGTCGCTGCACAGCGAGACGGTCTGCGCTGCGGAGGTAGGACAAAAAATGAGATTACAGAAGGTCGGGTTGCAACTCTGAGGTTTGGAACTTAGAATTGGGTTAAATTGCTGCGGTGATGCTGGGAGTGACTCTTTTTTTTATTTATGGCATGTTTACTCTATTTAACTTTGTGTTTCTCTGCTTAACCTCCGGAGGACAGACAAGTCACGGTTTCACTCCTGTTTGTGTGTCTCCTTGTTTGTGAGCAGGATTACGGAACAGCGACGGGCCGGATTTGCACGAAACTTTACCCAGAGGTAGTTTTTTACATAACCTAGAAATGATTTCCATTTGGTGACGTTTTGTCTTTCACAGCATTTAAAAGGAAATAAAATGAAATAAGCCATTTGGACTGCTGACTAAACAATGTGGCTATTGCTGCCTTTGATCCTTTGAATCCTTTGATGTTCCTTTGGGGGCGGAGCTAGGGGCTGGGTTTCAACAGTTCCTTTGATTCCTTTGATGTTTCTTTTGCGAGTGGAGCTGGGGACTCAGTGGGCTGAACAGAGACGCAGAAGTGGTAGGCGCAGGTAGATTTTGAGGCTGGCAGTAACTCAGACATTAATGGAGGATTCTGCATGAATTTTTTCCTAAACCTACGTCTCAGTTTGGACTTGGCGGAGGTTTGCACCTCTCTCAGTTCTTTTTTAAGTAAATCTTTTTCCGAATGGGCGCGTTACTGGTGAACAGCATGAGGTAACCGTCTGGATCGGCGTGCTGCATGACGACCAGTGAATAAACGGGTACGAGAACCCGGGTCAGAAAGAAAGTCTTTGATGTATTTTATGTAAACATTCCTTTGAACCGGGTCGTCCAAGTCCTTTGAGAAACATCGTTCTGATATTAAGTCGTTGCGTGAAATCACCGTTTCATTAAAGCTTTCAGGTTGATGCGTCGCAACGCGCCTAAATATGGCGGCTTGCGAACAGTCCTGGTCTACAGCGGGGAAGAGTTTTCTGGTTGCAGCTCCTCACTTCTCCTCATACCTCCTTCCTCGGGTTCTTCTTCTTCTGTTGGCGTTTGTCGGATCGATAATCGGATCTGAAGAAAGCTCTTAGTGGGTGTCACATCCTGACCTTCCAGGAGGTTGTTTGATCCACGGAGGGGAACAAACCAGATCATCCCTGCTGGGGCTGGTTACCTACCAGCCCCGCTGACCCCCGCGGTCACGTGACCCAGTGAAGGAGAAGCCACAGCACAGTCGCTTCATTGTGAGGATCTCCGCCGCCAGGAAAGGTGTGAAGATTTGCCGCGGCGCCGGTAAAAGGCTTCGAAGCTGCGGAATGCTCCCGGCTTAAATAATTGATCAACGTGACAAGAGGGAGGATGAAAACTATTCAGGCGGGAAGATTAGATCCTTTGCACATCACACCATCCGAGGTGGTCTCCCAAAGATGAGAGGGTCTGTATTGTTGCCCTCGGGATCAGTGAGTCAGAACGCCTCTCTCTGCAAACAGGATATTGAGGTTAGTGCAGCCAATTACCTGAGCTTCCTATCTGGAGGAGGCGACGCTGATAAAAGCCTTCGTCTCTTTTGTGTCGGTGAGACAATGGCGTTTCACTCCGGATCACAAAGGTGTGTCGGAGGAAATAAAGACAGACAATTATTAATCGTCCTGCAAATCGTCTCAGGGAGAAATCCCTGCAGTCGTGTGGAGAGGAGCTCCGTCTTCATGAGACCTCAGATCAACATCAGCTGCCAGCCTCCAACCAAAATATTGATGCTGGCAAAGTCCTGACGTCGCTTGTACCATGACAGAGCGGTTTTTCCATGACACGTTTGATGATTGCTTCCAAATGGGCCTGTCAGTTTTAATATAGGCAACTCTGACATTTCACTTTCCTCTAAAGTAAACAGAATCCACCTACACACACACACACACACACACACTCACACACACACACATACACACACACACACACACACACACTCACACACACACACACACACACACACACACACATACACACACACACACACACACTCCTACACACACACACACTCCTATACACTCACACACACACACACACACACATACACACACACACACACACACACTCACACACACACATACACACACACACTCACACACACACATACACACACACACACACACACACGCACACACTCCTATACACTCACACACACACACACACACACTCACACACACACACACACACACACTCACCCACACACACACACACACACACACACACACACACACACACACACACACTCCTACACACACACACACACACACACACACACACACACACTCCTACACACACACACACTCACACACACTCCCACAACACACACATACACACACCCACACACATACAAGCACACACACACAAAGACACACACACACTCACACTCCTATACACACACACACACAAAGACACACACACTCTTACACACACACAAACACGCATGAAGAGACACACAACCACATACACACACACACACACACAACCACAACCACACACACACACAAACAAACACACCTAACTGGTTCTGACGTAGACTCAGGCTGATTATTGCTTTCATCTTTAATCTGAACTGATGTTGTTTTAATAAACTTGCGCATCAAACCACAACATTATTTCTGGACGTTGGAACATTAAGGACAGAACAAAGTCGTTTGTGGTGTCAGGATGTAAAGATGTGACCGACACGAGGTCTGACTCCAGCAGAAGAAGCCTGTCACATACTTTCATCACAGCAGTTAATTAAAACCGTCTCAGTATCTGAGTGACGATACAGTTTTTACTCGTCATGATCAGTTCTGGCTCGTGACCCGATGCCACCTAAGCAGCTGATACACTGATAATTAGGTCATACAGCGCCGACAAACAAGGGCAAGACGCTATTCAGTTTGTTTAGCAACGCGTAGGACGAAGAGGAGTCAAAGAACCTGGAAATATGTGGGAAGAGGACCTAGCAGGATCTCCATTAGTGGAGATCCTGCTAGGTTAGAAGCTCGGACACGCCATGTAAATTAGCATGTAGCATACAGGAGTGATGGTAGTGGAGGTGTCGTCTGCACTGGATCCTCGGTTTCCTCGGTTCCATCTCTTCTCTAAAGCCGGGCCCAGACTGTCCGACCCGTCCGGGTCCTGCAGCCCGTAGTCGCTAAGTGTCGTCTGAAAGCCCAGAGACTCGTAGGTGTCTAGAAAGGCATGGGCGGTATGGTTGGTCCATTTATCAGAGAGAACTGTGGGTGGTACGGACTTTTCCTGCCTACGACACGACAGCAGAGGTAGTAAAAGAGGTGAATTAGATCATCTAGACACCATTCCACCGTCTTCTGTTCAGGGTTAACAAACCACGTACGATTCTGCGGCCCTCATGTGAATGCTAAAGCTAAATGCTACCACCAGGCTAAGACCCCAGGAGCTTTGTTAATAAAGATGAAAAAGTTTGTTTTCAGGGTTTTGGTATAAAACGTAACTCACTAACTCTCTGAGCTGGAAACGGCGTCCTCCTCTTTAACGGCTACATTAAAGCAGTGGGGGGAGAAACCAAAGCAAAACTTTTTTGGGGGCAGAAAACACAACAACAACCAGAAAGACCCAAATTGACAATTATCTGTGGGTTCCTGAGCAACGCTCTTCAAATCCACAAAGTCCTGACATCCATCTTTTGTGGGAAAGAACAGACTTTTAACTGAATTAGCTTCTGCTCTGGTGAAGACATCTAATCATTTCATTGTTAGATGGTTTTAACGTACAAGCAGGATAAAAACTGCCTTATTTACAGGCCGGGTTTAGGAATGAGTCAAACATGCAGCCGTGTATGTGATCCTTTATTTCCTCTTCTTCCTCTTTACCGGGAACTTTAACAGCTTTTGTTTGTGACCTTCTGAGCGTTGTTTACACGTCGCCATGGCGACAACTGAAGTCAGTATGTTTATGGTGTCGATGTTTTCATGGCGACATCAAATCGATTTAAAAAAAATGTTTGTGATTGTTCCCCCCTACGCTGAAATTAGATCCCCCCCCCCCCCCCCCCCCCCCCCCGGCACACAATATCGAAATCGAGGTATTTTTTCATAAAATAACGGAATGTTTGAATTTTTGCTAGCGGATAATTCGCTGAATCCTACAGAGCGTCTTCTTCTTTGGTTTTATAAAAGCGACCTCCCTAGTCATAGCTGTTAAGAGCACATTGATGCATGTCAGGAGGGTGGGGGTTCTAACCGTCCTTGTCTGACCCCCCCGAACTTCTTTAGGACAAATTACAAAAAAAAAAAAAAAAAAATATATATATATATATATGGTAACGCTGGTTCTGATGGAAAGGTGGTCAGAAAGAATCTTTGTTTTAAAAGAGCTACTCTCCCCCCTGACCTCAACACCATCCCTCCGTTCTACCCACTCATACCGCCTCCTCCAAAGACAAAGGACGCGTCGTGCTTCTGCGACATCTGTGAGCCCGGCCGGATCAATGGTGAACCTCAGTATGGTTGAGTTTCACTCGGGCTTAATGGGCAACAGGAGGCTTTTTATTACCATCCCGGTTTTCTCTTGGCATGACTCTCTAAATTCTGTGTGAAGTTCTCATAAATCTGTCTGGAGGAGCAATATTTTCCATACAGCATGATGACAAATAACATAGAAGCGATTCATGTGTGGGTGTCGAACAACAAGGTACTGTAAGAGTTACAGTCGGTTCTTCTTCTCTGTTTGTCCTTGTGGGAAAGAAAAACTAATGCGACTAGTGATGCATCGAACCAGCCGGCCTTATTTTTACTCCAGTCCAGTCTTGCTGCAGATCTCTCCTATTGTTAATCCTGCTGACTAAACGCACAAAGTTTATTTCCTCCGCCCAGGAAGGTATGGCTCCACTCCTGTCTGTTTGTCTGTTTGTCTGTTTGTCTGTCTTTGTGTTTGTCTGTTTGTGTGTTTGTCTGTTTGTGTGTTTGTCTGTTTGTTTGTTTGTCTGTTTGTGTGTTTGTATGTTTGTCTGTTTGTGTGTGTGTCTGTTTGTGTGTTTGTCTGTGTGTCTGTTTGTCTGTGTGTCTGTTTGTCTGTTTGTCTGTTTGTCTGTTTTGTCTGTCTGTGTGTTTGTCTGTTTGTGTGTTTGTCTGTTTGTGTGTTTGTCTGTTTGTTTGTTTGTCTGTTTGTGTGTTTGTATGTTTGTCTGTTTGTGTGTGTGTCTGTTTGTGTGTTTGTCTGTGTGTCTGTTTGTGTGTTTGTGTGTTTGTCTGTTTGTGTGT
This sequence comes from Lophius americanus, assembly GCA_037951165.1. Lineage (NCBI taxonomy): Eukaryota > Metazoa > Chordata > Actinopteri > Lophiiformes > Lophiidae > Lophius > Lophius americanus. Next base: position 1,330,233 of record JBBDHG010000012.1, on the reverse strand, counting down.
TTGTCTGTTTGTCTGTTTGTCTGTTTGTCTGTTGGTCTGTTTGTCTGTTTGTCTGTCTGTGTGTTTGTCTGTTTGTGTGTTTGTCTGTTTGTCTGTTTTTCTGTGTGTCTGTTTGTCTGTGTGTCTGTTTGTCTGTTTGTCTGTTTGTCTGTTTTGTCTGTTTGTTTGTTTGTCTGTTTGTCTGTTTGTCTGTTTGTCTGTTTGTCTGTTTGTTCGTGAGCAGGATTATAGAAAAACTACCAGACGGATTTGCTTCAAATGTTACCCAGCGGTAGGTTTTGGTGTTTCCTAGCGGTGATTACATTTTGGTGACGTTACGTGTTTCACGGCCTTTGAATGAAGTTAAATTAAATGATGATAAGACGTTTGGAGAAGTGACGTCAGAATGTAGCTATTGCAGCTTTTGATTCTAAGGGGACTCAGTGGGCTGAACAGAGACGCTGAAGTGCAAGGCGCAGGAGACGAGCGGCTACAGTTTATCCGAGAGATACTCAGGGAGTTTTTTGGAGTTGTCGGAGGTTACTTCGGCAGGTTTGGGCTCTCTGAGGGCTTTTTCCAGTTAAGCTAATGTAATTTCATTCACGTACAATCGAAAAGGCATGTGGTGAAACCGCTAATATTACCATATACACAACTTGTGTACGTGGAAACACCCAAACATGACTATATTTTGACTAATTCTTACTTTCTACATAATTGGAAAGTTTGTCGACTCCCATTTTTTGAAACAGGAAATGACCGACTTCTTCATCCATAACAAATTGTTTGTTTGTGCAGGTGACTATGTTTGACCGCGTCACGTGACAACAGGAAGGTCGCGGACTCACCAGGAGACACTGGGCTGTAAATGTCCGTCTCGCGGTGGTTGAAGTGGGAGCAGCTTGGACCCACAAAGAGCTCTGAGTGCTCTGAATGTACCGGTACCGCCGCCAGAGCACGACCCGCTGAATGTTTCTAGCAATCTGAAATACCTCGCTGCCACTTATAGCACAGTCCAGCTAAACAACCAGTCAGCTTTAAGTGTGAGAACCAGTCACGGCTTTTGAACCGGGGTCAGAAAGATGATACCTCGACACGGTTGGCAGACTCTCAGCCCTTTGAAGAAGTGTCGGTTTGCAGCGAACTGGCATCTCCGCCTGGTTCGGTCCGAATGTGGACCCTCCGCGCTAAATGGTCCAACCTAGCGAAACAAACTGTCAGCGTTTACGGGACAGAAAAAGATATTATCACATACGTATAAAATGTTGCCGAAGGAAAGAAGTGCGGAAAAAGGAGAGAAGAAGAAGACAGAACATGGAAGAGGGAGAGAAAGAGATTTATTTATTCAGTTAATCATAGTTGGAATGATTCCTACGATAAGAAGTTGCTGGTTTTAATGTTTTGGCTCATTGGCATATCTCGAGTATCACTAAGCTTGACCCTTTAAAGTCCTCACCAAGAAAACCATCAAAAAGTCTTTGTTTTGTATTTCTTAATTTGATCAAAGAAACAATTTAGCATTAAATGGCAAAAAAAAACAAAAAAACAATTTAAATCACTTTCACTGCATCAGGAAAACTTGTAATTTACTCGAAAATAGTCACTTTTGATTAGATTAGTTATATTAAGGCTTCTTTTTTTTAAAGGAATCTATTGTCAAACAAATGCCAAAAAAATCCTACTTAATGAATAGAACTTTCTCAGTATTTTGAAATCCCTCCCTGTGGCCCCTTTGACCTGTGGCGTCCCCCAGGGCTCCACCCCCGGCCCCTTACTCTTTACCATATTCATGCTGTAAGATATTATAATCAGGTTTTCACATTTTTCAATCAAAAATAGTTGAGCAGAGCATCAAACACAACATTTAGTTATAACTTTAAATATTTGAACTTTTTTTTATACATTATCACCCGTGTTACAGTTTTGTTAGTATATTTGCAGATTTTATTTATTGTTTTGTTCTTTTAGGTGCCTTTCAAGGGTGAAGGATGATTTTACCTGGAGTATAACTAACATTTCACATATCACTGAGATAGAGGGACGTGTCTTTAGGCAGTTGGACGTCTTGTTACGTCAAAGAGGGGAAATAGAAGCTCAAATTAATTTTTTTCAGTTCCCTAAAATTTAGATTTTTCTTAATATTTCATTTCTGAGTTCTGGGTGAGAGGCGATATATAAATATATATATATATATATATATATATATATACATTTGTGTTTATTTATGCAGTCACACTGGAGAACGGTGAGTATATTTAAGAATATTAGCGATGCTGAGGGGGGGGGGCGGTGTAACTGTGCTGCTCCGGGGGGGTTGGTTCTGGTCGGGCAGCAGCAGACTGTGTTTTGACATGAGCGTGCCGTCTGTCACTGGCCGGGTCGACTGGCGCTGAAAGAGGTCGAACAGGCCGGCGAGTCTGACAGGATCTGAATGGAGGTCGGCGCTGCAGAACGGGTCCCAGAGATTTCTGGACCCGCTGACAGGCGGCGCTAACGCGGCTCACGACGGCGGCTGAAGCTAAAGTCTCCTCCTCCCCAATTTGTTACACTTATTTTTACTTTTAGATCTTCCCCATTGGACCTCATCGGAACTCCTCGAACATGTTTTAACGCGGTTCGTAAAAAAGTAATCGTACGCCGCGTGGAAGTCAAGTAGATAAAAACAGATCCAACATTCATGCTAAACTAACGGCGAGTTTTTTGTGCAGCTTCGTTACAGTGGGTGACATTTTGATGACTCTGAGCTTTGGAAGCCAGAGTTCCTCCTCATTAACGAGCTCCGACCGGGTCCCCGGTCCAGAAGCGCCCCGTTAGATCTCTGCCTATCACCGACCACAACAATGTCTGCTATGCAAAAAACCACTGAAGCGGGGGCCGCGGGGGCCGCGGGAGCGTTCGGTCACGCTTACTTGCCGTCGCTAACAAGTTTCCTCGCCGACTCATGAAAAACACTAAAAACTTCATATTAATTCTGGCTGAATTAATACGGGGTGCATTCACGTTAAGCAGCAATCATTACGCTCGGCCGATCTAAAGGCCATTGTCACACAGGCACTTGAAGAAGTCCTTTGTGTGACAGAAGAATGGTGGGGTGACCCCCGGCGGTGCAGAGCAAGGCCGGGGGGACGTTTCCTCCGGCCCCACTGCCCGCTCCTCCGAGAAGCCCGGTGTTGGGTTTCAGGGCTTGAGTGACCGTGAGTGTTAGTGAGTGATAGGCAGAGAGGGGAGACCCAAAACCCAATAGCTTTGATGACTGAAACAAAACACAGCCCCCCCACCCACCAACCCACCAACCCACCAACCCCCCACCCACCAACCCACCAACCCCCCAACCCACCAACCCACCAACCCACCGTACAGCCTGCATGCCTCTGGCGTTCACGAGGCCTAAAGCTCCAAATGTTGGAGGTTTGTGTCTCGTTTCTCACCGGGTTTTTTAAATTCTGGCTGTGTCTCCATGATCAACAGCCTCCAGGAGCCTCAAACGAGACATGAGGACCACATCCTGTCCGTCTGTCAACACGTGACGCCCGCCGCTTCACCCACGACACGCAGAAGACCCCACAGTCACGACAGTGGCAATGATTTCGTGAGGTCAAAGGTGGATGTGACGGGTCACAATTATCTGACCCGTCTCCATTCAAAGGCAGGACAGCGAATGTGGACGGGTCCCTCTTTGACCGCAAAGATCTCATAGGTGGCACAAAGTGGGACTCTCTTAGACCCGGATTAGACTTGGTTTTAAAGGGTGTTTTGGCCGACCGACCGGATCACAAGTGGACGGACAGCGAGACACGTCCGATCAAACCCCTCGCCGAGGTGGTTCTGGGACGCGTTTGGCCCCATATCTTTTGTATCGTACGCCCTTTGACCTTGTAGCAGAAGCGACTCAGGCGGCAACAAAATCTGAACACTAGCGGTGAGCTGCACACGTCCGGAGACGCGTCATAGACTCAGGTGTTAAACCAAAAAGTGAAATGCTTTTTCTTTCACTTCAATTTGTTCAGAGTTTTAAATGAGGTACCCCCACATATTTTTATTTTCTTTAGATTAACCCCGCAGACGCCGGTAATATATGCGTATAAATATCAGCTGACTTTATTCCCTGTACTGGCGCAGGAAGTGGACAAAGGCTTTAGTCTGAGTTATTGTCACTGGATTCGGTTTCATAAAGTTAATTGAAGATAACTTTGTTAGCTATCGTTAGCTATCGTTTGTTATGTACGACCTTTTCAGCAGGATGACACCAAACCGCCGTGACAGATTTCAGACAGACAGACAGACAGACAGACAGACAGACAGACAGACAGACGCACAGTGAAAATAAGACCTCCTTCCTTGGCGGCGTTAATAAATAGATAAAACTAATAGACCATTCATGTTTAACCGTCACATTATTTTCATGATTTGATGTGAAACATTTATTCTGTCCAGTGAAATATTTGTTTAGCAAACAAGTTGTTGTGAATAATAGCATCAACGTTTTGATGCACAAACAACGTCCTGCTGTGTCTCATTGAGCTGGCGGCCACCACACACACACACACACACACCAATGCAGAAAGTAATACTATACTATTATTAAAGTTATTAAACTTCAGCTTCACCTGGACGCTGATGCAGAATTATGAGGAATGCTGTGATGGAGGGAGAGAGTAAAAGGTGATTAAACACTTTACTGTAAACTTGTTTACCGTATAAGGGCATTACATCCACTTAAAATTAATTATGTAAAACTTACAATAAATTCAGATTTTACTTCCAACCTTATAATAAACAGTATTTAACAGTTAGACACATCTAACATTCTGCAGAAGTTTTTTTTCTTGCTGATTTTAAATGTACATACCAATAAAATCTGTAATATAAACGAGAATAATATCTTTACCATTAAAGTAAAGACTTCCTCGCCCCATTATGGTATTTTCCTCCCTTTTTTTTAACCAAAAGTTTATATTTTCACGGTACAATTCTTTGTTTACAACATATTCTGATCAAAGATATGAAAGTTAATTAGTGTTTTCTTTTATTGGGGGTAATCCACCATAATCTATAGACTTTTTATAATGTTTTTATGCATTTGACTTTACATTAAAAAGCTTTATTACACTTAAAAACAGCATAACTTAACTTCTACAGAAACAAGGTTTAAAAGAATCTGACTTCAGCTTAATTCACTGTTATTTTTCATTGTTATTATTATGCTCATGTGCAAAAACTGTATTTTTTATTACAGCAATTTTGAGCATCTCTGGTGACAGAATGTCCTTCAGGATCATTAAAGTTCCTTTTTATCTTATCGTGTTTTATTTAATAACCTTGTACTGTAAACCAGTCTACAGTAGATAATAAATAATACCGTATTTTTTGTACAGGGTCACTATATTTTGTTTTAGGGGTGAAATACTGGAATCCACAGCTGTTTATATTTTACCGTAAATTATCCAGATTTATTTATTTACAGTGCAGATAAGAATTTTAGAGACACGCAGTTTATCCCTTTTCCACCGAGCTGGTTCCATCGCTAGTTTGGAGCCAGAGCCTGACTTAGCACCAGCTCCTGGCTCTCAGAACTGGTGCCAGACAAGCACCAACTCTTTGCTGGTCTAGAGGCAAGAACCGATTACGTGATCCGGTGAAGTAACGGCGCGGCTCTGACTTGGCTCCTTGCCAATGGAAAAGCAAACAGGTTCTTAGGAGGTGTGATTGCAATCAACGGCGTACTTGAACTGGCACCAGCACGGAACTAGCACCAGGTTATTTTCTGGTGGAAAAGGAGTACAGACATTCTCAAGAGCAGATCTTTTAGAGCCATTTGTTGAATGTGTTTTGAAATCTGCTGATCCAGAGTCGCAGATCTGGTTTTACAAGCCTTCAGAAACAAACCCAGAGTATCACTTTATCAAACTGGGGAAAAGGGAGGAAGAGCGGAGACAGCTGGACAAAGGCAACGCAAATGTCTGAACGGCTGTGCCAGGACAAACAGGGACTATTTGTGAGCGAGGACCAGAGACATGCCTCACCAGAATAATGAACCCAAACAACCGCAGAACTCCTGAGACGGCTCCGCTTCTAGACCTTTCTTTTTCTTGTCTTTTTATCGGGACTGCATTTGATTAAAAACCCCGATTGGCTCCGAATCCCCTCCAGCTGAATGACGGTGGGTTTTTTTTGCCTGATGAAGTCAGAGGACGGTTCTCAGACTGGATGGGTTCTCACTTGAGGTGGCTGGCTGCAGTAGGAGGACCGGTGTTGACACAGCTGATCCCTGTTATTCCAAGTGAAATATATGGCCCTGTTTGTTTTCAGAGATAGACCCGACGCTTTGCTTCAAGTTCATATTTATCTGTCAGGGGGAAATATGTCGGTGCACATCCAGTTTGTACTTTTCACACAGACTCTTGTCCTCGTTATGCTGCTGAGGAGGACCGGACCTGCCTTTAGCACTTGAACGTACTCCTGAAGGTGTCACCTTGTTGTAGGTGAAGGACCGGACACTGCTATGAAAAAGTACTGGACCCCCCCCCCTCTGGGGATCTCTTCTATTTTGTCTGTATCTGACAGTAAACTACTTACCCTTTTCCACCGAAAATAAGCTGGTGCTAGTTCAGTGCCGGTGCCAGTGCAAGTGCGTCGTTGGTTCCATTGACACAGCTCCTAAGAACCTGTTCGCTTTTCCATTGGCAAAGAGCCAAGTCAGAGCCCCGCCATCACATCACCGTACGTAATCGGTTCTTGCCTCTAGACCAGAAAAGAGTTGGTGCTTGTTTGGCACCGGTTGTGAGAGCCAGGAGCTGGTGCTTAGGCGGTCGGAAAGCTAACTCGGGGTTTGGCTCCGAACTAGCTCTGGAACCAGCTCTGTCCCCAAAGAAACATCAAAGGAATCAAAGGAACAAATGCAGCAAAGTAGTTGTTATAATATTTGATCTATTTTTAATTAATGCAAAACATGTCAACATCACAAAAATTTAATCACCTGTAGGAAAAATTTGGGAAAATTGACATGAAAATCCGTTCGCTAGTTTTTCCATAATCCCGTGAATCTTGCGAAAAACTAACAAACAAGAAACCCGCAGGATTGAAAACAACCTCCTTAGCGGAGGTAATAAAATAATAAGCCATTTGGGGTAGTGACGTCATAATGTGGCCATGCTGCCTTTGATCCTTTGTTTCCTTTGATGGTCCTTTAAGGGGTGGAGCTGAAGGCTCTGTTTCAAGGAATCTTTTGATTCCTTTGATGTTCCTTTGGGGGGGGAAATGGGGGCTTAGAGGGCTGAACAGAGATGCTGAAGTGGACCGTGCAGGAGACAAGCGGCTGCAGAGCATCTGAGAAATACTCAGCAGAGTTGAGTTGGTAGATTTAGAGGCTGGCAATAACTCAGACATTAATGCAATAATCTGCAGGAAGTTCACCAGAACCAAGGGTTCTGTTGGGCCCTGGCGGGGGTTTTCTCTCTTGGAGTGCTCACGGCTTGATATCAGATACACGCAGAGATAGACGAAACATTTTGGCGGCGCGGTACGTCAGATTCCGCTGTGACATTTTAACCTAAATATAGCGTATCCCATAACCTCAGCGCCAGAATCACGCGTCTGGGAAGCATAAACGACAGACAAGTGTTTGATTTTACGAGCCGTGTTCCAGCAGATATAAATATTGTTGCAGACAGGTTACCGGCTCTTCTACAAACGACACATCCCGACACCCTGAAGGTGATCTATGGGCGCGAGCGGCGGCGGATCGCGTCAGAAGGAGCCGCGTTCACGAGGCGTTGTCTCGTGAACGCGGCTCCTTCTGCCGCTCGTCCACGTGACGGACTTCCCCCTGAAGAGAGTTTGATGAGTATCTATCAGCGGAGAAGATGAAATTGACTGAGAGCATTGTTCCTGTTCAATACTCCTGTCTTCAGTCAACATCGTAAAAACCCTCGGCAGAGTCGTGTTACCACCCGAGAACGCCGTGAGAGGTACTTTAATGCAGCAGTAATCCAAATATTTGATCTGCGCCTCGGCTCTCACACAATGAGGTCCGGACACCTAAGACGATATTCAGGTTAGACCTTGGAGCGTTTAGCTGAAGTAATGATATTACCTCAGCGGCGAATGAGGCAATACAGTATTGGTCTGCGTCTTTGGAGGAAAGGGGAAGTCCCGGCGTCTGTGTGCTCTTTGACTGGACCGGTTGTGTAATGCAGCCCTGGGATTAGGTGGAGCACAAACCCTCCCTCCCTCTGATCTGCCTGGGCTCACATCAGTGAATGGCTGGATCAGAACCACAGCTGGCCCGCGTCCGTCCTCGCTGTCAGACCACTCTCGAAGCTGAAACATGACTTTTTTTTCCTTTTTCTTTTTCTCTTTTTTTCTTTTTTTTGCAAGTCTAAAGTCATTAGGGCTGAAAAAATAAACGGGTTTTAGGATAAATTTGCAAACCTTTCTAAATATATGTGATTTTCTCTCAGGGGTTTGAGTTGTGATCCGACGGAGGACGTCTAAAACTCTTACACTCCTGCAAACTCATTATGACACAACATGTAATCAAAGCGGAACTTTTCCCACAGACTGATGATGACAATGAAATGATTGCGAATGTAATTTGCGGGCGAGTTGACGTTATTGCGCTGCGCCTCTGTGACTGACGTGAGAAGGAGCGAGTTTCCACCTGCGTTTACGAGCGTTCCTTATTTCGGGTGAGAAGAAATCTGACGGCAATCAGGCGGCGAGTCTAAAAAAGTTTGAATATAAAATATGAGCTCCGCAGAGATACGCCCGCCGTCTGCTTTAATACTTACGGAGGCACATTTGTCACCAAGAAGGCCCACGTCCATGAGGAGGATGACATTTGCATAAAAAAGGGAAGTAAAACTAATGAGCTTGAATAACGAGGGAAGAGTTTGAGAGGGAAAGTAGCTGAAAGGCGGTGTTGAGAAAGAAAGAGCTGCGAGACATTCGCTCTTATATTGTGAAGGGCTTTTATTGTGTGAGAGCAAAGATTGACATTTCTTTGAAGTGACAGCTTATGAAGATAAACGGTGTGTTGGGGTTTGGAGGGGGAGGGGAGGGACTCATCATAATAACGGTATGCAACATTCTTTCCTCTGACTTAGCAGCCCTTTTTTTTCGGCGATTGGACTTCTCCTCTGCGGTGAAATTTAAGCACAAATAACCTTCCTGCTGCTTCCAATCTAACGTGACGCAGAGCGCTAATACGGCTGAAATGAATTACGACGCTTCATTGAATCAAAGCGCTAGAAAAGCGTCAGGGGCAGAAGAAGAAGTCGCTGTGCGACATGTCGGCGTTCAATCATCAGACAGCTATTTGCTTGAGTGATGCTGTGGGCCGTCGGAATGAGAATTTATCTGATCCCACAGGTACTCAAACAAACCGCCAGAGGCGGAGAGCACTCCCTATTAGTCCAGAATGTGACAGCCTCTCCCTCCCATCTAATTCGTTTTTGCGGTTTTTTCAATAGTGGAACCAAACTGTAATTGTGTCCCCCGAAAAGTCAGAGTTATTATGGAATCGGCCGCCGTAGATCCTTCGTTTCAACGCCATAACTCAAAGACTGTGACACGAATCATCTTCAAATTTCATACCCAAATAGACTGTGGTGAGAGGAAGAACTGGAGTGATTTTGGGAAATGTTGGTTTTATATTTTCACCACCAGGAGGAGCTTTATCTCCAAAAGTTTCCTTAAAAGGGCCATAATTTCCCAACCGTTGTTCGGCTTCAGTCCAGATTTGAAACATATGAATCGACTAGAATTCATATGTTTCAAATCTGGAAACATATGAATTCCAGATTTGGAATTCAAATCTGGAATTCATATGTCACTTAAATAAGGGTTAAATAAGAATAACTCTTATTTAAGTGAAGTTTTTTTGTTTTTTTTACAAAATATATGTTTAAGTTTTTTTCATGGATCATTTCCAAACTTTATATCTATATAAAACCTAGTTTGAGGAAGAAGTGGATTGATTTAGGGAAAGAGTTCTCAACCAGTGATCCGAGTGATCTTAGTCCAGATGTGGGGCCCACTAATCGACTTGAGGGGAACTTTTTCACAGCCAGAATTTTGGTGCGTTAATATTTAACATAGTCACATGTCTTTCCAGGAGTTCTACTTGTGCACACGGGCGGTACTGGTGGACTGTTTTGGGCCTAGCTGCGTCAATGCAGAATTAAAAATAAGAAACAATGACTCAGCTGTCAGACGAAGCGGAGGATAGGAGGAAACTCGGCAGGCATGGTGATGACAAGCTTCATTATGTCATAGTTTATCCTGGACCAGGACTGACCTGTGTGACAGTGACCCGGACTCTTCGTCAATAAGCTGCCGGCTGCACAGTCACTGCCTCCTCTTCTTCTCGTGTTGGGTCCACCTTTAAAGCTATTTCCTAGAAGCTCATATTTCCAGGTTTGCTCTCAGCGTTTAGCTTCTTAGTTTGGATGTTTATCTTTTACAGAAGAATCAGATTTAAATGAGTCGAAGTCTTCAAAAGAGGCTTCAGCCAGAGTTAAACATTGTTATCCTTTGCACACTCTTGCCAAAGGTAGTTTCTCATACGACCCTGTCAATCACAGCTCTCTCTCCTGCTCAGTTCCCTGGCTGTCACTCAGGCTGTCACTCAGGTATCTGCTGCTCTCACATCCCACCAGCTAGCCCAACGACACGCCTTCATCGTTAGCCTGTCATTGGTTTTAAGTATGAATCACTCTGTTCTTCTTACCCGCACCTCATCGCCAACCAATCTTTGCAGACTCAGCAACTTATTTGTCATTCATCAAGGTCATTAGCCGCCACCACCAGCACCAACAGCACCACCGGCAGTGTTCGGACCTTTAGGGCAGAATAATGAAGCTGCTGCTCAGGGCTGTTCTCAGGCTCCCGGGAGACTTTCTGACAGTCTAATTATTAAATGTCTTCTGTTACAAACTTCACCTTTGCTTTTGTAGCGCCCATCCCAAGTAGTTAACAGTCAGATACGGTTAGAAGGGTGTGGTTGTGAGGTGGGCGGTGCCCCGGGTTCTTTCAAGTAGTGGTTTAGAGTTTAAACCTGTATTATCAAATAGAATCAGACAATATTGTCTTTTCTCCGATAACATTAAACATCTATTAAATATCTGAACGGTCTGTAAAGACGTCCCAAACGCAGTAGTTTAAAAAAAACAAACTGTGAGCTTTAGTTAAATTTAAGGCAAAAATTCGTCTCTCCGAGAGTTTAATTCAAAGTAACCACAAAGGACAACAAGGATCGGTTCCCACTGAGGCGGTTCATGGGCCAGTTCCAGGAACTTGGAACTGGTTCTTTGCTATTCCATCCCGGGAGAACTGGCTCTGGCACCTACAAACGTGCGCTTAAAGCTTGGGAGCAGGACCGGCATCCGGCAGAACGTGAGCTCCACAACAACCAGGAGACGACGGTGGATGATCATCAGAACCAGGTAGGTATTTTCCTGCAAGAAATCAGAAAATTTAAATGATGGGAAAAACAGAGGATCAAAGGATCAAAGGCAGACATTAGAATTTCTTGCAAAATTTTCGACTTTCTGTTTAAAAAAATTCCTCTTACCTCTTGTTAATAAGATATCAATGGAATATGGCTGGGGGGCGGGGCTTGGAGATGTTGGTAGTTGTTGATAAGACAAATATCACAACATAGGGCTCAATCAGCTGTTTTTGTGAAAATCGCAAGAACCTGCAAAAAATCTTCAATAAGAAATAATAAGAAATGGCGAGGATCATAACGGAGGAAAGCTCCGCCCCCAAGGGAACATCAACAGGTATGAAAATGAGGGGTAATTAATTTCCATTTAGTCTTGTTATCCAGGTGATGACTGAAATAATATTCTTTTAGCCTTGGGCAGAAAAAAGATCCTGAGGGGAAGATTTGAAACACGGATCTCTTCTAACCTGTAATTTATGAAAGAGTTTAATAAAAGATCGTCCCAGTGATCTTATAGAGGGCAGACGCTTCCTGGGGGTTACTGATATCTATACCTGCAAGACACACTTTAAACCCTCGCCCACCGACAGGGGGCGCCGTTTGTGAGGCAGCACATGCTGATTTTAACAGAAGCTTTTTAATCACGTTTAGCTGTAAAGGACATTTAGAACGCAAATTTGAACTCACTTTTACAAAATCACATTAAAAAAAATATTCATAAATTTACCTTCCAAGGAAATACACGTTAAATAAAGTGTGTAACTATTAAATACAATTATGAATGTTAAAACTAAATGTTAAATGTAAATATTCAATCTAAATGGGCTCTCATCATCATCATCATCATCATCATCATCATCATCATCATCATCATCATCATCATCATTACTTGTGTATGAAATATCTGATGCATTTCTTGTACGATGTATTAGAAGATTTCACGCAGATCCGTCATGAAGACGACTCTTATTTCAACTATTAGAGAAATATTAGGTTGTTTCTACTTTTGAAAGTTCCGCGTTTTTCCTCAAGAGCTAAAAAAAAATCACCAGAGATCAAATCTGTCGCTCCAGGAAGTTGCAGCCTCGATAATTTTTCGTTGAACTTTGCAGATAAATCGTTCAAATTTTTTCGTTAGCGGTCATAATCCCGATGTCCCTGGAGGGGATCTCCAGGTGTGTACAGGTTTGTGCGTTCAGCTCCAACGCCGACTTCAAAGCTTCGGAGCGTAGCAATTCCCCAACACTGATGTGCGCCCCGTTGTAGCATTTCAATATGTGACATATGTTCAATAAAAAAACATCAAAGTACGTGGAAGAATGTGGCGACACAGCAGAAAAAACACATTTTGCAGAAATTGGTTGACATTTTTTTTTTGATGACAGGGCATTTTCGGAAGAATGGCCTCACTGACGTCTGTTAGGAGGATGTTTATGTGGATGCAGCTGAACAACACATGCATGTAGTATTTTATTACTAAAGAATAGCCTTAGGACTTTTCGGGGGGGGGTATATGGGGGTGGGCTTTTAGGAGAACACAACCACTTATTAAAGTCTAGACGTTACATAAAACCATCAGAAGAACTCAGAGGCTCTAATGATGCGAGCTGTCAGTGTCTGCGCCGCCACGCTGAAGAGTGCAAACATCAACGTTTCTTTTTTGTTTCTAAAAATAAAATCTGGAACTGAAATTTTCCGTGCTTCCCCGAAAAGTCGTGGATGTTATGGAATCTGCGAAGTTGCTGCCGCCGCGTCCACCAAACATCCATGGTGTTGACGGGATCATTTTCAAATTTTATACCCACATAGACTTTAGTGTGAGGAAGAACTGGAGTGATTTGAGGAAAGATTGGATTTATTTTTCCAACACTACGGGGAGCTTTATCGCAAATAGTTTTTGGCCATCATTTCTCGACCGTTGGTGCGATAAAGTCCAAAGTCGATACAAATGAGTCGACTCAAGAAGATCTATCTTCTATGTGTCACGTTTTACTTTAGCAGTTCATATTTTTCTCACTAGGGGGAGCTTTCCGCAAAAAAAACTTTTTTTTTTCAGCTCAAATTTTTCAGTATTTTCAAAGTTTATGCCCCGATAAACTTTAGTGTGAGGAAGGATTGGAGTGATTTTTGAAAAGGTTGGTGATATATTTCTGATAAAAGGAGGAGTTTTACCTCCAACAGATGTAACTTTTTTTTAAATCTAATTTTACCCAGATTTTAATCTGATAATTCACATTTTGCTCACTTAGTGGAGCTTTTTTTTTTTTTTTACGAAATATATTTCATATTCAATTTGAGTAGTTCAATCGGGTGCATTACTTGTACAATGCAGGGGATTGTGGTCTTTTTGGGGGACACACCCCGGTCGTAGGTCTGGCTTTGGCGTTCAACCACCAAACACGATGTCGGAGGAGTCTTAAGATAGCAGCGACATTCACTAGCAGAGGGTTTTCTTTGTTGCCCATGGTTTCCTTGGAAGCGGAGCCAAGACATTCCACAATATCCAGCGGTCTTCCATCTGCAGCGTCGTGAAGACATCCACGCCGGATTTACAGGCTCTGAAACGACATTCTGGCGGCTCAACCGCATGAAAAGGGTAAAAAAATACCCCAAACAAAACAAAAACTATTGGTGGGGCTCAAGGGAGTCAGAAACTGAAGTCCAAAACAATTTCCTGTCCCACCATCGTCCTCAGGTAAGAACGGCGGGTCGACCCCGACACACAGCAGACTCTCATAAAGATAAAACCCGCCCGTTTAAACAGATAATCCCCAAGTCATTAGAGGGAAAGCAGGAATCTGCTCTGGAGTCACAGCAGGGGGTGCAATTATTGTTTGCGGGCTGCTTGTGCACCAGAACCCTCCAGAAGACTCGCCGGCGAAACGTCCAGCTCACTTGTACAAAAGAGCGGAGGGATTAAACCGACATGTGTGCGTCTGAGGAGGACGAGGACGTCCGGCGCGGAGATAACCCTGACTCGCTGACCCCTGACAGAAGAGAGGAGGGACTCTGAGGGCCTGTTTGGCTCAGCCTTGCTCAGTATCTCCACATTCAAAGAGAAATCACCAGCGCTTTTGGAATGAAAGCATTTCTCTAATCTCCCAGCGAGACATTGAGATAGAGAACATAGGAAGGTGAAAGGAATGGGGCCGGCTGCGTCTGCACGGGAACGGGTCTCAGGAGTCCGGAGGTCTGGCCCACCCCGTGGCACGGTGTTTGTTGGGGAATGTGCAATTATGGAGGCCAGGCCTTTGATCCAGCTTTTCCATCAGGGCTAAATTGTCCTCACATTGAGCGCTGCAGTCTATCCTTGGGCACTCCTTTATATTCTGCTGCTCTTTCATGTGCCCCCCTCAGGAACTCCAAGCATCCCCTCTTGAAAAGTGAGCTTTGGCGCGTCCATGCTCCAGTGCAGGACGAAAGGGAAAAAGAGAGGGTGTGTGTCTGTGTGTGTGTGTGTGAGTTAGAGAGTGTGTGTGTGCACATGTGTGTGTGTGTGCGCGTGTGTGTGTGCACGTGTCTGTGAGTGTGCATTTGTGTGTGTGCGTTTGTGTGTGTGTGCGCGTGTGTGAGTGTGTGTGTGCGTGCACGTGTGTCTTTGTTTGTGCGCGAGTGTGTGTGTAGGTGTGTGTATGTGTGCGTGCGTGTGTGTGTGTGCGTGCGTGTGTGTGTGTGCGCGCACGTGTGTCTTTGTTTGTGCGCGAGTGTGTGTGTAGGTGCGTGTATGCGTGCGTGCGTGCGTGTATGTCTGCGTGTGTCTGCGTGCGTGTGTGTGTGTGTGTGTGTGTTTGTCTGTCCGTGCGTGAGAGTGTGTGTGTAAGTGTGTGTGTATGTATGTGTCCACAGGGTCTCTGCTCGGGGCAGAGACCCTTCGATCACGTTCGTAGAGATGCTCAATTCACCTCTGCTACTACCTCCATGGCTGTCTCAGAGGTAGTAACAGAGCAACTCAGACCCTCGATTATGCGTCCATTGGGTTTAGAAACAGAACAAAGGAATAAAAGCGTTTAAGTCCATGATTGTGATTTTTTCTGTTCCCGGTTGCTGCCATGTGTTTTTCCGTCTCCTCACGTTAACTACCACCCGGTCAGATTTAGCAGAGGGACTTTCTTCTTGTGCTGTACGGTGACCTCACTTCCTCTTTCTTCTCACATCAAGGACAAATCCTGGTTCTCGTTTCCTGTAGAGGATTTCATCGCACACTTAAGGCACTCAGTTAATGTTGAGATCCAAGATGTTGTCAGATCGTAACGTTTGTAACCCGACAAAACGGAGATTAGGTACCGGCCTGTCTTTATTTTCCCCCAACGCGATCTTAAACGTCCGACATGACACCACTAGTCAGGCGCTGTAATAATGAGGTGGGACCACATGTTTTATAAGAAAGTAGAATAACGGTGACCTCGGAGGTGTTTCACATGGGCTCGCAGAGAGCGACGTGTTCTACGTTCTTTCCTACCACCGAAACTATTCCTTTAGCGTTCATGTGTTGGAATACTTGTCACTACTTCCAACGGCTTATTCATTCATTTAAAATTCTGTGAAACACCTAATGTCCCCGAAATTTAATCACCCCCAGGGTAAACATGGGGTGGAGCTGGGGGCTCAGTGGGCGGAACAGAGGCGCTGAAGTGGAAAGCGCAATAGATGAGCGGGCTACAGAGTATCTGAGAGATACTCAGAGAGTTTGTTGGAGTTGTCAGTAGATTTAGAGGCTGGTAAGAACTCAGACATTAACGGAGAAACCTCGGGTCCTGTTCTGCCTTCAGACTTTGATGTTTCATTCTGGGGGGGAACAGGAAACGATGAAAGAATGTCCGTTTAAGAGTAGGTTCACGGGCAGGTTAGGCAGAGGTTTGATTTTTCTGGTTAGCATTAGCATTAGAAGCATGTAGAAATATAATTGTAGAATGGAGACATATTGTAGATAGAACAGGAGTCTGTCTGTGGGGCAGGCAAAGAACCTCCATGTCCTCGCGCCGGACATCAAAGACCTCCTGGTACAAGATGCTGACCACGGCGAAAGGACCACGGCGAACATCACAGCCAGCGCTAACATGGCTGTAGATTCTATATTGTCTGTTTTACTACTCCACTGATCTTAACTGGGTGACTGCGGCTCAGGCGGTCAGAGTGGTTGTTCACTTATTAAAGGTCTGTGGTTGGACCCCCCCTCCCCCGCTTCACAGTGGCGGACCACTGCTCCTCAGGGACGGGTCACATGCTGAGAATGAATGTAATTATGCTGAACACTGTTAAAAATGATAAGGATGGGTGTCCCCTGCACGCCATCTGGTGTCTGAGGTATCTGATGTCCCGCCGCCTTCATCTCATAGAACAAACGTCAAGACGATGGAATGAACCATCATCAAGTCTTTCATCGTGATAGAGAAGGATAATTAAGAAAACAAAACGATTCACAAGTTCCGGCTTGTTCTCGTGAAAAGAATCAGCCAGATTTAGCTTGTGGTGTTTTTTTCTATAGGTGTGCAAACGAAGGCTTCATGGCGCCGAGGTCCAAACGAAACACGCTTCAACCTGTTGGGAACCTCACAGTCATAAATCGTAAATGTGATGGAATTAAGTTGAGCTTCGACATAAAACTTAATGAAAAAAAGTGACAGAATCTGTTTATTATGTGACCCAGTAGCAGCATGTATAGTTCTAAAGAGTAAGGGGCCGGGGATGGAGCCTTGGGGGACGCCACACGTCAAGAGATCTTTTTTCTTTTGACGTGTTAAAGCATGTGAAGACTTATTAAACAGAATTATGTAACTTGTTACAACCAAGACAGTCAAATAGTTTTTTTCTGAAAACAGTATTTTCCAGAAGGTTGAACTAATTAAATTAAACTTGTTTTTGCATGAAATACAAAATTACATCATGATTTATTTTTTTAAACAGTTAAAAAACATGCTGTAACGAATGATTTGTCATTTTATGGTAAATTTAGTTTGTTTAAGATATTAGTAAATGCCCCAAAAGAAATAAAATATGCAAATAAATCATTTGTTTATAGTTTGTTTTCTTGTTGTGGACATCAAAGCCAACCTGGGTCAAGATGGAACAGAAGTTTGACATGTAAGCTGCTCTTTAAAGAACCCACGACAGCATCTCAGCGGGGTTCTGGTCATGACTCGGACCGGGCCGCTCCACATCTTTAATATGTTTAGTCTTGATCCACTCAGAGGTGGACCCGCTCTCCTGCCTCAGATCATTCTCCTGCTGCATGACCCGGTTCCACTTCCTGACATCCTGTTTCATAACTTCCTGGGACTGAGTGAGTAGAATGATGGAGCGTCGCCCAGGCCCGGAAGCGGCGAAGCATCCCCACCTCCACACTTGACCACAGGCATCTCCTCTCCGTGGAATTGTGTGTTTGGTTTATTCCAGATGTAATTGGACCCCATGTCTTCCACCAGGTGGAACTTTCAATCTAACGGCCTTCAGAACATTTTCCTAAAAGCTTTGAGGATCATCAGAGGAGGAAAAAAAAAGGTTTCTCATTTCATCGCTCTCCTGTGGTTAAGGTAACGCTAAATCCTACAGCCCCCCCCACATATAGTACCCTCTGCTCACAGACCCCCACCAGCGGACCTGCTCCTGGAGGCTGGAGGATCTCCATTGTGTCCGACGGCGGCAGAAATGGATCTGAAGGCGTCTGTGCGGTGGAGGAGGCCGGGCCAGGCTTCACACTCTAAGAACCCGCTCTCCCCACGACGCTGGCGAGGGGCCAGGCTCTGCGGTGGCGAGGGGCGGCGGGTCTCCTCTGAAGGTGATGGAGTGAGAGTGTGTGTGTTGCAGGGGGGCGGGGCTTCCTCTGTGGCTTTCGCTGCGGTGAGAGGGGCTCTGACGTGATGTCATCTGTCTCTGAGGCTCTGCACAAGTGTTCACTGTCACTCAAGTCCAAAATAAACCGGCATCTTCTGCACAGAGACCAAAACCTGCTCCATGATTCTGTATTACACTTTTACAGGGTTTAACCATTGAAAACCGTTATTCTCTTCAGTTTGAGTCAGGATGAAGAACTTAACGCTTTTATCTCCATCACGGTGACTTTGAGTATAAAATAACAAGTAGAAAAAACCCTCAGAGATCGCAAACCTCCACCAACGCACAACAGAACCCAAGGTTCAGGAAACATTCCTGCAGATTCCTCCATTAATGTCTGAGTTGCTGCCAGCCTCTAAATCTACTGACAACTCCAACAAACTCTCTGAGTATCTCTCAGATACTCTGTAGCCGCTCGTCTCCTGTGCCTTCCACTTCAGCGTCTCTGTTCAGCCCACCGAGGCCCCAGTTCCACCCCCCAAAGTAACATCAAAGGAACTCATGACTCTGAGCCCAAGCTCCACCCCCAAAGGAACATCAAAGGACTCAAAGGAACTCTTGAAAGGGAGCCCCCAGCTCCTAACGGAAAAGTGTTTTTAATTGCCGCACAGACAATAAATAATTTGTCAATTTGTAAATAGTTTTTTGTAATCTGAAACCTGAAACCGCATGGAGGTCTGTGGAGGCGGACCATGACGGACGGCGTATGTCGGAAATCAGGATTCAGCGTCTGGTGGACATCAGAGGGGGACGAGAAAGAGAGAGAGTCATAAAGCGGGTATTGTTGAGTGGACGGGCCCCATTACTGTACCCCCGACTGTATCAGCCGCGAACAAGCAGCCCCTTACAGCCGACCTTCCTCGTCTTCATCAGACAGCGACGGGGAGACATAAAAACGTCCCTCAGCCCCTGACAGAGCACGCTTGTCTGGACGCGGCTTTTCTGTCAATGTGGTTCATCAGGAAATGCGGCCCTGGGCCCCTCTGTGCCCCGCAGAGTCCATGCTAGGCTTTCTCTCTCAAGGGTCTTTGGAGAGCCACATTCATTAGAGACCTCCTGTTATGTGTGTGTGTGTGTGTGTGTGTGTGTGTGTGTGTGTGTGGGGTTGATTTCACAGTGCATTATGGGACATGTATCTCCGTGCACATACGTCCGCTGAGGTGCCGACATGAACGATAGATACCTCCTGTAAGGTCGACACTAAACCCCCCCCAGGCATCCCCGTGTTTTTTCTTGACCCCTCCCAGAGGTCGTCCTGCCTTGTTGAGTCTGTCCCACTCAGGAGACGCTCAAGGAGAGTCAGCGCGTTTGAAAGAGGCCGAGTACAAGGCTGCGCCGCTCCTGCAGCCGTAGATCTTCCCTGCCTGCAGGCCTGCGTCCTTGAAGAGACATGAAGGATGACTCTGTGTGGTCCAGACTCTCCCTGACCACTTGTCCCTCAAAGCCCAGTCTCCTCCTGGTTCCTTCAAGAGACACTTGGGGCAAAAGACTTTTGGACTAATGCTGGGCTAAACGCATGTGTTCCTCGTTTGGACTCAATGAGATTCAGCGATGGTCAAACTTCTCCTTCTGGCACTTCCGAAATCTCTGGAAGAAAATCTCTTGTAGGAAACCTTCGTCCTTCGCCTCCAGCTTCATTTATTTACATGAGGAATAACAAACAGGACAATTTAAGGAGTCATAGATTTCATTCATACGTTTTCATTTACCTCTGATGAATGAAATGATTGAATATTCAGAACATTACTTTTTATTTTATTTCCCACGTTTGTTACATAATTTAACTTATGGACGTTTTTCATTTTTCTCTCCGGCCGCACAAAATAACTTTTGTCCCAGACAGCAAGTTTAAAAGTCCCCATAGTCCGTTTTAATTAGATTAAACCGTTTCGGTCAAACATGTCCTTCTCAAACTATTTGACTCTTGTTAGACGTTTGTTGTTTGTTTAAGTGAAATAATTCTATTTAGTAAGTTATAGAACTCACTGTGGAACCCTTTTGACCTGTGGTGTCCCCCAGGGCTCCATCCTCGGCCCCTTACTCTTTAGCATCTACATGCATGAACATGCTCAGTCACATTTTTCCAATAAGAAATAGAAATTAAAAGGATATTAAAAGGATTATTACCGAGAATAAAAAATACATTTTTATTTATAATAAACACATTATGTTTGTTTAGAAGAGACTTAAACTGGATCTATAATAAATGACACATTAACACGTAAGTATGTTTACAGGGAATGTGTTTATTTTGAGTTAATTTATTTCATTTGTTTGCATTGATTCAACACAATAAAAGTAAAAATAAAATCCCCATGAGTTAAACTTTGACGTTTCATTTGTGGAAAGTCTTTTTTGACGCGGGACATTTGTTTGGCGATACTTTCTCCCCACCATCTTCCGGTTGTATTTCCCACAGAGGTAAACTCGGGGGGGTTTGAGCCCGCGGGTCTGGTCATCTGGAGAACCCATAACGGTCTGCAGATCCGTCTGCTATCTTCATCCACGCCACCACGTCTGATCTTCTCCACGCGTTCTGGGTCTGAAGACAATCTGATGATTTTTTGACTTACTGAATGTGTTCTCTCCTTGACCGCTGTGGAACGGGGGGATGGGCGGGGGGGGCGGAATAATGTTTTTGTCCAGCCGTCCCTTCTGCGTGATGAAGGGTTCGGCCCTGAGTGAGAATCCGATCGCGGGGGAGGGGAGGGCAGGGGAGGGGGCGTCGTCCTTCACTTCCCTGTTATTGCTCAACGCTATTCTGCATTCATCATGTTCAACTTTAAGTCAGGGATAAACACCCCCCCTCTCCCTCCCCCCTCCCTGATGCATTTTCAGCTCTAATCTGTCCCCAGAGCATCGTCCTAATTAGAGTTTACTACCACAGCTGGCCCATCAGTAACATAATCCCGTCCAGAATCATGACTAATTGAAGGCGGGTCAGCAGAACCTACTCTGACGCTCACTTTTTCCAATAGAAATTCACTTAATCCGCCATCGAGCAAATTTCATTTTCAGAGACGCCAGCGTTCCAGCTCAATAACAAGAGCGCCGCTGGAGGCTCTCCGTCTCCAGACTGCGCTGATACGACGCTGAGAACATCCACGCTCCTACGTTTTCTTGTTATTGTGGTTAGCCCTTCAATTGCAAAGCGCAAAATGTTTTCCAGTGTCGCCCCAGCGCATGATAAATGTGAGCGACGCGTACAATAGCCTGGCTCTCGCTAAAACGGCGGCCACGAAGTGACGGGCCGGACCCCCCTGTTCGGACGCGGGGAGATGTTCTGTAAATCATCCGTCTGTGGCTGTGGCACCAGAGCATTGGACTCAGGTTGGCAGCCATGAGCAGAACCCTTTTGTTCTGACTCTCTTCTGGGCTTCGCTGTTAGAAAACCAGTCGGTGTGATTTACAGTTAAATACAGGCAGCTGTGGGGGCTCACTGTGAAAAAGAGAAGAAAATAAAAGGAGTGAGTTCGAGACGTTGTTTAAAGAAGTTAAGAACTTTTGATTGTTTACGGTAAACGGCCGTAAACGACCGAAGAGCTGCCGCTCAAAAATTCCCCCCCAAAAGTCCCCGATCCCCTGCCTTGTACAAGAAACCCTTAAATGTAACATTTTCTCTTCAAATATGATTGACGGCCCACCTTCTGATCGGGAACAGTTGCTTTTCCTAATTATATCTTTTTTATTATAGTGGAACCAACTATGTTAATTATATTAAATATTCTGATTAGATTGGATTTTCCTTTATCTTTCATTTTATTTACTTTCAGAGATTAAAAAAAGAAGGAAATTACGTTTATCCTCTGCAGATTAATAAATAACATTAAAATAGATTAAAAAATTTCAAATTAAAAACAGACGCCCAAATTAGCAGAACATGTCAAATACCTGCCGGTGACATTTTGTTTTGTTTTTATCTCCATTTATTTCAACAAAGGTTTTTTTATTGTCACAGTAAAATTGTGAGTTTTCCACAAATTATGATAATAAAAATATTTATTTACTGGTTTTTGTTTCAGGTGGTAAAAGGTACCGTGCATAAAATATATTAGCGTCTCTTTGCCTAGCCTAATGCTAGGTACACACTAGAGGATAAATCTCTAATTTAGCCCCCCCAAGTGGTCAGAGGGGCGTGGCCGGATTCGAGGCTTTAGCTCAAACCACTCTTCGTCCAAATAATTTAAATAAGTTTGTGTCGTCTTTACGATGATCTTACCGCTCCTTCGTGCCCTCGATCGTAAATATCAAACATGTCAATCATTTGGATGATTATAATGTTTAAGAACGTCTTTAAAGTTTCCTGATGTCTGGTATATGGCGTTTTTAACATCGGTTAAGATTTGAGAATGCTCTCGTGTGTAGCTGGCGTTAGCGTGAACTACAATTACCTTTCTGTTCACCGTAGCGTCCCAGTTAAAACGTGCTGATGTGTAAAAAACTGGTTGCAATCTGTGATCTCACCACTAGATGGCAC